>KZ346208.1:0-14436 GCA_002352805.1 Teladorsagia circumcincta | reverse complement strand
ATCAGCGTTCGATGAAGGTACATCGTTACAACTGATGGTGTAACTCTTTACTGGGCAGCGTGGCATCGAGATAAGGAGACAAATGTCATAAATAGAGGCGGTCTAACTATGCCAACGCTTCAAAGCTGGAAAAGATTACCACTTCACATAGTCAAGCTACAGCTCGAATCACCTCTTAGAAAATCAGTTCACCACACTTGAAATGTGCATTTCATATATGCAATGAGCTGACCTTGTAAAACTAAAGCATTAATGCAACACCTCCCGATTGATTCGATGTGGTAAAAGCGGTCGATAATGAATCAGTGGGTGTTAATTTGACTGCAAATGAAAAAAGAAACCAAGAAAACCGCCAATGAACCCCTCAAACGAGGACTCCTTAGGAATAAGGGACGGGCGTGTCGGACGAGTTGTCTGGCGCAGTTTAGATGCAATCGCGCAAGGACCCCGCAGCCAACGTAATTCGTCTGAAAGCCAAGACCAGGGGCCACAAGCCAGCTTTGTAGGCTCCCATTTCCGTTGTCGCTCACTTCGGAGTCGAATTTGTGCTACACGTGAGCTACTCCATCCCACCGAATGAATTGATTTTTTTTGCTGGGTGAGCTACCTTAAGGGTGATGTCTTCATGGTGATCGAAAAGGAAAGTCTTAGCGCTTACAAGAAAGCTATCGGTTTTCGGGCCTTTTCTGGGTCCTCTTGAGACACTACACACTACAAGCCCGTAGGGCAGGAATAAAGTTGTCTTTGAGTAACCCAATGAAACCACCTCTAACCTGAATATTCAATTCGACCCTATCCGATCAATTTCAACTCGTTTCGAGGTTTTCCATAGACCCTTGTCCGGCGTTACAATAAGGTATCCTTCCTTTTATCACTGACAATCCTATGGCGAGTCTAGAACTCTCACTTTTGAACCTACCTTATGTGTCCAAGAGCCGCCACGAGGATGAAAATGGTGAAACCATGGGCCAGTGCCGCGTGGACGATGTTGTCGGCTACAATGCTTTCATTTTCTAAACCCGTGACAACAACGGCTTGCATCGTTCCTGAAAATGAAAGATAATACAAACAGAACAGCGGTAAGGATGACTTTAGCTAACCCATTCGTGACAATAGCAGCCAGCGGTGGCTCACGCCAAGATGCTCACTTAAGACAATGGCACCCGCCAGTGGCTTACATTGCGCAGTCGCCTTGCCGGCGCTGGTCCGAATGGGCAGCTTTTGAAAATCTCGCGCGATCGCGAGTGGATTGATTACTGCAACCAAGCCTTATAGTAATTCTCACATGCTTGTAGAAGTATCACAACTTAAAGGCAGAATTTACGATGAAAACTCAACCCATTCCAAAATACTGTAGGGATGGTAAGTAGTACCAGAAAAGACGCGGAACCATGAAAAACGGCTCAGAACCCGAGAAATGGTACCCCTTTCTTTCGTCTATCTCGGCATTGATGAGACTCCCATCGCTGTGCTCTCTTCAACATAACGCTCTCTCTGCTATCTAATCGATCGCTGCGTACAGATCTGCGGCGAGTGATTAGACAGACGGTGGGCGGAGACAGGCGGACTCGCCAAGATGGAGCCCTGCTAGCTCTCCGGGGTCAAATCTGCCGCTGCCGGTAGCGTGCCTGTCTGCACCCTCAGGATGTTCGCCGGTCTCCCCACTAGGCAATTTCTTCCTAACTCGACCTTCGTCCTTTTCGTGGAGTCCTCCTTTAAGAATCCCTAAATTATTCTACATTCTCAAATTCCACTCTTATAGGGGGCGGGACTGGGCTGGGTGAGGTTGCATTTATACTTTACGTCAGCGCGGAACGCGCAGACATTGCAGAAAGTGCGAATAGTCTCATTACAAAATCTGGAGAACAAAATTTGGGGAAACTACGCGGAAATCTGATAAAGGGTGCCTAGAGTCCGATAACCTGGGGAATGTCAACTGCTGTTGGTGGGCGAGACGTGCACAAAAGTGGGCGGAATTCTCCACGAAACATTATAACCGGGTTCCAAGAGGTCTCGGAGAGCGGGAAGAAAGCGGATAGCGGTCGGCGAAGGAAATGAGGTCAACTGCTATTGGTAGGCGGGACGTACACAAAAGTGGGCGGGGCTACCCACGAGACATTAACTCGGTCCCGAGAAGTCTCAGAGAGCGGGAAAAAGTGGGTAGAGACTTAGATAGGAGGACACCCATGCTACCATCTTGCGTCAGCATTGTATACTGGCGCTTTTCACTCTTCCCGCACGCCCGCATTTTCACGCGTGCGCCGAGTATGAATGGAAACAACCCAACGTCCGAGCCTACTCCAAAATGCAAGCAGACAAACAAGTGGAATTCTAAAGATAACATAGAAGAACTACATAGTTCTTCGTCCAAGTTGAAGCTATAGCTCGTTAAGAAGTGGTAAAAGCAAGGAATAACAAACAATAACAAACAATAAACAAGTAAAAAACAATTGGAGGCGAAAAATGCATTAAAAAGTTTAAAATGTCGAACCTACGAAAACAAAAGTGAAGTCGCCGAGAAATTCAGCTATCATCTTCGTGATCAGCGAGTACTTCTTTCCCGAGTCTCCAATGCTCTCCGTGCCCGAAACGCTCCAATCCGTGAAACGCTGATGAGGAAATCTATTAATTATAGTGAGCTTTGAACGAGATCCCTTCCAAGGTGGCAGTCAAGCGGTTTCATAAGAATGCTGGGTTGTTAACAAAACTTTTGCCCCAGGCGGGATTAGAACCCTGACCTCTCGCCTTCCGCGGACTGCAGCCAAAAACATCAGTTAATAATCAAAAACAAGTCGTAATCAAGGGGCTTCTGCTTAGTGAAAACAAAGAGCCTTGTCGGCTCAACGCACCCATCACTCCTTACTTGCACTGATTTTAGCCCTTTTCCTAGGAAATATACGGAGGATAAGCCGAATGGACGTTTCCACTCCTTGAAAATCGGCCTTGTTGCTATTTATTGAGCCAAGCGAATCAATGAGCCCAAAAGAAGGGGGTAGAGTACCTGCCAAGCTAGTGAATTTCATGAAAAGGGTTAGACCTAAAGCTGCGGGGTTCACCTAGGGAAACTTCGTTGCGTATGCCTCGCGCTCTTCAATTACTTCCCCAACATCATGGCTTACCCACTCTCACCTTCTCCCTGGATCTTGTGACATCCCTTCCTTGCCCCGCCCCCTTCACTCTAGCTTACCGATTTCGAGCGACTCGTTATCGTGATGCACTCATTTGGAGCTGATAAAAAGTCCCACCGAACGCCATCTCTCCACAGATAAAATCCTATAGCTAGATCGCTCCGAATCGCAGTGGCATTACGCCCCACTCCAATGAATCGCCTTTTTGGGGGTGGTTGATGTACGGAGTCTCATTTACTGACCACTTTCGTACAGTGGCTCGTGTTACATGGTCACCAGTACCGACAAAGCGTTTTATTGACCTCTAGTAGCCCATCTTTCCCTTGAGCTTTCTTTCAAGAGGTCCCATCCTTTCCCAAGCAATCAGAAGTGCGTGGGAGGAGTGTCCGACAGGAGGCCCATCGCGCGAAGAGAAGGCAGAGGCGCAGACTGGTCAGCGGAGGAGTCGAAGCGCGTACTGTGTCAATTTGGTGTCAGGTTGAACATATTGCACCATATAACGTCTGACATTGCAGAGCACGTGCGGCGGCTCGTCCGCTGTCCAGATTGCGTATCTGTCATCTCAACGCGCGGCGGGCCTCCTGTCGGACACCCCTATCAATAAGTTCGGCAACGGCTGGCCATTCGATTAATGTATATGTAAGCCACTATTAGCGATTGTTCAACCCTCCCTTATTTACTCCAGCCACAACAAACACTTGAATATCACTCCTGCTTTCATGGTCCCTTGTTTGTCACCAAAATTCGAATGATCTTACCTTGAGACCTTTTGTGAGATCATAGCTTTGGTGAGCGGGAGAGTGCTGATCACGCACGCTCATCCTAAATAGAACTGCTTCAATTGCTGCACTTGCCACAACCTTAAGGTCGCAAAACATGAAATACGATTGAGTCAAATTTTTGGACATAACAGGGCGACAACGGTAATGGCATTGTCTGCCATATAAAGTAAATTACGGAGAAGGATGTTACATCGTCGCCAGAGACACGACGAGAGAAACATATGTAAAAGTGGAGGGAGTGTTAGTTAACGTCAGCGCCTTTAGTGGACGAGTTATTCGGAGCTTCTCTGAGTTGTCCGAAGCTCAGAGATTGATTTCAAGATTGACTTAAAGGCACACTTTGCGCTCAGCTAGATGCAATAGTTTTGCCACAAAAGAGAGTGAAAACGTGTAGTAAACTGACAAGGGAGAAAAATGAAAATACTGTGGATAATTCTGCAAACAAGAGGGCTTAGGGAACGAGGCTTAGGCCGTTTAGACATGGTGAGCACCTGAAATGAGCGTGAATTACGACGCTTCTGACACAGTCACGTACAAAGCGCGTCGCGTCGATGCGCGTTCCGGAGCAACAATCCCACGGACCCGCGACAAAGAGACTACTCCTGCGCTCTAGGGCAGCGATCCAGGAATGGGGGAAGGGGGGCATCGCAGCGTTCGCTTCGCTGCTTGCGCGTCCATTTTTGGACCAAGGGAGGTCATCCCCTGGTGTCGCCTTGTCCTAGGCGAGGCCATTCCTGTATGCGAGCCATCTTCCACCTGTTACTTGGACGGTGCTCAGTATGGTTGGCGAGTTTGCTCCGGCGAGTTTGCATTCACTCATCGTTGAGAGAGAAAGGCGAGCACACACTTCAGCGCGTCAATGCGTCGCATACTACGTGACTGCGGCGGAGACGTCGTAATTCACGTCACTTCATCTGCTCACCATGTCTAAACGGCTGAAGCCAACATGAACATTCCTTTTTATTGAGGCAGAACATGCTCAGATGATGAGACATTACATGTATCGGAGAGAATACAGGCTAGAGAGCATGTCGGACGAGAGAGGGCAGACAATCACTCGCATCGTGTGAACAAGGCCCTAATGCACATTCTGGTCGCTATAGCTGCAGCACCTCTGCGGAAAAAAAAACAACCATAATCTTGCAGCGGATTGTTTCAGAAACTTGATCGCGACCTGTGCCTTTAGGAAACGATTTCTAGCCCGAATAAGGTGGAGCAGCCTGCAGGTGTAGGATTTGTGCCAATTTCGGGCCAAAAACGCGCGTGGCAAATGCGCTAGGAATTTATGACGCAGAACGCCTAATGAGATGGCCTCCCTTATGACGCATTTGATTAGGCGCATTAATTCTGCGACATCTCTGGAATGCCAAGCTTCCTGCGAACTGTAAAATTTCCAGGATTGTTTGTGGCAGCAACGTAGTCGTTTTGAAGTGTTTCACTTGAAGTACATATATGAAGGTTTTCATTGATTGTTACAGAAATGGCTTAAAATTTCAAAGTTCCTATAATAAGCCGCTAGCACAGTAAGGCTCATCCATCAACCCAATATTTCATCAGTTACTCGACGCGTGGTGCTGATTTCTGCGTCTTACGCGACCCCTTGCTTCATTGTCTCTCGATGTCTGCACTCTCTTCGACAGTATCAGTGTCTGTCCGTCGTACGCTTGTACTACGATCAAAAGCAATCACAAAAAGGAGGGCTCAATTTAGGGCATCTTAGTGGACTCGATTGACGTCAGCGAAGCCGTCAGCACCAAAGAATTCATAACTGAACCGTATTTTCTACGTCGTGCCATCATGGGGGGAAGGCTTAGGTCGTATTCATGGAATAACGTGAGAGAACGCGCCAAATTATGCGATTTTCTTCAGTAATTGAGAATCAACCATTTCGGGGTAAAGTTCTAAAAACAGAAGTGGATTAAGGGCGATTACGCGCTACACTCAGAAAGAAAGCTATCAATCATGAGCTCAGTTTTTAGCTTCACTAATTTGCTGCACGCCTTCAAAGGGAAACCTTACGTCATGCACTCCCAGTCTAATTGCTCGTGATAACAAGCTCACCCATTACCTTAAAAACGGTAATTCATGATTGCGGTATGTTCGAGAATCGGTACAGTTTTTTCCGCAAGTCGATTCCAATGGTTCCGGCCCTTTCCTTAGCGATCTCAGGTCCCAGGTAAGGCTTAAAACCATTGGCCATCACCATCTGCTATTGGTGTGAATCAATTTTAGAGGATGAGAAGTGAAAGGCGAAGTTTCCCATTGTTCAAAGGCTCATTCTATGCGGTGAGAGGCTTTGGTTATCGCGTTCAAAATTTCCCCGTTTACCTACTACCCAGTTTTGCTCGGCACCTTACCTCCCGTACCACACGATAGGTTTCAGCGAACTCGAACAGCATGTAAAATGTTAGGTCAAACGGTCGGAGTATCCAACAGTAAACGGCTTCGTAAAATGCGCCTAACGTTTCATGGGTTGCCTAGTTCCGTTTATTGATGTGGTAGTCCCTGCCGAATTCACAGTAGGGATGAAAGGTGGACCGCAGTTCGAGAAAAAAGAAAAAAATCGTCAAAAACACCGAAAATTTGACAAGGTCTAGGTGGTGCCTTAAGAGGTGCGGAAATGACGTGTTCTCTACTGTAGAGGACCTAGCACCTCCATCCACGGTAGGGACTTCACTGGAGTCGAGCCCGACCCCTGCCTTTAAATCTGTGCGCTTCTATCGTACGAAGATGAACTGCTGCCTACCATAATTCCGTGAACCTTCAGCCTTGGACTCGACTTTGGAGAGGAGGTTAGAGGTGTCAATTAGTCCATGAGCAGCTGAGCAATGAGCAAAAGAAACCCTCGAACACCTTAGGAGGAGGAAGTCATGCGTGCTATGAGTGCTAAGTATGAATGCCGATGAGATGAGTAGACGATCTGTGGGGCAATCAGTGACGATGCGGCATTTGTTTGCTTTCAGGGTGATACTGTTAATGCGGTCCCATGTCATCTATTTTTACGTCCGCATAGGGTACTAAGGTCGACGCGATAGCGGCAGGTGAGAGTGAGATCATGACAACATTCTCAGGACTGGCAGCACTCGAAGGTTTGCATCGGCCGACTATGCTTAGCTTTCCATCTACATATACCAGCCCCGAGAACTATACATATACATATGATATATGATACTTAATAATTACTACTATTTATTTACTTGTTTACAACTCAGCACGTATGCCACACAGCTCGGACTGGAAAGCTCAGAAATGATCTCAGTCAGTTCAAAGTTCTTTTCAGAGGGAAAAACGGGGTTTTTCGGAAACGATACGCTCTTTTTTGTTGGCTCAAATTGGGAGCGTAAGCAACAAGATAAGGAAAACAAGAGGAAACAGAATGGCGGGGCTATCGAGTGATTTCATAAACCAGAACTTCCCAGTGACAACTGGAAAAGGCTTATTTCCAAGCTTTTGATGAGCAGCGGAAGCGTTTCGGAATTCAATGCGTTCCCATAAGCTACATATTTCCGCAAATATCACATCACAATATTCCCATCATGTTCGTTAGAGCAAATATTACATAGCTTCAGTGAGAATACAGTGGGAGCAAAATGTGAGAGTTTCCTGGAATGAAACATGTCATCCTGCGGCAGGGTGAAGTTCGGTCGAGGATTCGTCGACAGCTCGTCGAGGATTTTCGCCTGTTCAGTCGCGCTCTCCCGCGCGCACATTCAATGTTGCCACACGCGAGCCGTCTGTGCTCTCCGCGCCTACATTCAATCTCAACAATCTTGCCCTGATGTACTTTTAATGGCTATGGCTGTTTTCAGGAGGTAAAACAGAATCTCTGAAGAGCTCACAACGTAGGTCGATGGTTCTCTCTGCGATCTTACCATTGGACCTAACAAAGAGATAGTCGTGCCTTTGGTGGAAGACTACCGCGTTCCTACCCTCGGTAACCAGTGGAGGGTAATTTAGAGTAATGCCTAACAAAATTGAGACAAAAAGCTTCAGTTTATTGAGCAATACTGGCAAGCTACCGTTATACCCTATTTAGGCTCTATTTGACCCCCATTTCATGCATCATGTTTCACTCAAAACCTTGCCATTGATTAAAAATTGATGGAGGATCTGAGCCGCAAAATGCCCCGACTCGGATCATTCCCCTCACATTGTGTCCTTCAAACGCATTTCGTGGGTGTTTACTAGGGGAACTGACAATGAAAATTAGATTTCTAGTGGCGTTCAACCGAAGGTTTCACGGTAATTCTATGAGCTGGGGGCAACTGGGGATGCAGGACGGTGCGAGGCACCGTAATGTTGCCAAAAGATAAGACTTACGATAAGACTTTTGGTGACATCTTATGTTCTCTGACCCTTAAAGCAATAAATCCCATGTTTCATAAGCTGTCTCATGAGTCTTGTCGTGATTTAGAGATTCGAAAAACAGCTTATCAGGATAATCAGCCGTCAGATTCCCTGAGTAACTGCAATTGAGTCAAGGAGTTTTTTTTTAACAGTCGCAGTGTGTCATCAAGAAGTGACTCACTCATAATTACAATATTACGCTCAAAAGAAAGACCTCAAAGTCACATTTTCTGATAGTGAAAACAGCTGGCTCATATACGGCACAACGACGCAACAACCCTGATAAGCTTGCCAGTGCAGAATAATATAGAAAACCACCGAAAGGACCATTGAGGAGTGCGACTGGGCAAGTGAACTACAGACGCAGGCGAGAGAGCATAGCTGGAAGCAAGACAGAAGACGTCGCAACAAGGAGCGCGAGGCTGCTTGTGGTGACCATGGCTGCACATGATAAGCCCCAGCGCTCCATCCAAGCACTTCGGTCGCGAACATTGTCACATCTGTGTGGTTGTAGACTCAGCATCTTAATTTACGAGGGTCATTGGCCCTGTCATTTGAACGTGGAATGTGCTTTTAAATCCTTTACTGATAAATCGTTCTGCCTAAAGCTCCTCAGGAGTTCAGTGAGCTGAACAGCCCACTCTTAGCAGACAATGAGCGGGTTCTATGTATAATATTTAGAGTACACGAGATCTCGAGTACAAGTCACGGGCATGGCGCATCCCGAAAGACTATGAACGCTGTCATTTCAAGTATTGAAGTCGATTCAACACTATCTTTTTGAAATCAAGGATCATCCTGAACTAGGACTCTACACTCGCCCTGAGAAGATGAGTAAGTCTTGAGAAGAAAACGTGAAAAATCATCAGATAAGCGGGTACAGCTGCTTTGCTGATTCAACGCTGTAGTGCAGGGACAAAAAACCCCAAATTGTTGGAAATGATTGCTCATGGCTTTCTTACACGTGGCTCTCGTTGTAACAAGAGAAGAAAACCCTTTACTTTCTGCCATCGACCGCTTGAAAGTAAAAGGTCGTGCGGGCTACGGCATAGCATGGTCGCTTCATTTCACAATTGCACTCATTTCAGCATCAGGCGACAGTTCGCCATCATGAATGGGAAATGTCGTCGGGGCTTGAGGCGCAGCGTCTTTCTAGCAAGGAATCTGTGATCGGATCGTGTCGTAGCTGGAACTTCCCAGGTTCTGAATGGTCTTAAACTACCACCCTTAAAGACACTGATCACGCCGGATACTATTTGATGACATCATCGAACGTCATTGGCGGAAGGCCGCTAAGGGAGGTCCCAATCACATCCGAAACCGCTAAGGGTTTCATTGAAGCACCCATTTTCGATGACGTCATCAAAATTGCACCGCCCTCCAGCCATCGTGGTCACTGACTTTAAGGCTTGCGTGAATTTTGTTGACGACTTGGTTAGAAATCGAAATATTTATTTTACTACCATTACACATCACATCACGTAGAATAGCTTAATAATAATCAAATAACGAGATGATAATTCCAGAGGAAAAAGTGTAAATTTGAAAGGTAAGGGACATTGGAGGGTATTGGGGAATGCATCACAAAGGGGACCAAACAGGGTGGGAATGTGGCAATGTCAAAGTGTAAGGATGGAGCCAACGTTGGCTTCAGGCTATGCCATACTTTTCAATCTTACACTTGAATTCTAATTTCACTACCATTTCAATGATGTCAAAAAATCAATATTTTACTCTATCTTTTATTGTTATTATTTTGCACTTATTCACAATACCACATGAAAAGAAACAAAATAATGTGTGACAACGCTGAATTTCTGGTTTGGGGTGTAGATGAGAGGGCAGTGATGACGACGCCCATCGACCTCGTAATGGCCATAAAACAGATAAGAATTCGACGATAAGAAAAAGCCACATAATATCGGGCATTAAAGTCATTATCTGTGTGAATTGCAACAAGTGTTACATTCTCTTGGAACATAAAACGTGTGATATCATTTCTCGATTCCCACTGGTCCCACCACACCCAGTGTCACCGTATCCTTTCGCTGGTTTGCTTGTAGTTGATATGCTACACATGTTGTGATGGCCAAATATTACACATTAATGTAATAAATACAAAGTTCAAGGTGAACAAGGAACGAAAGAGCCTGGGCAAAGGCTGAAATGACAGCTTCTCCTATGGCGATTTGTGGCTCTACTGAGAGTGCTACCGGACAGTGCATTACTCATGTTTTGATTACTTACATGTTCATCTACTATAGTACGCTGCCGTAAGAAAGAAAGCCGCAGGGAAGGTTCCAAGATCTTCCCAATTCATAAATTCTGATGCTGCGATGCGACATTGATGGCTTGAGAGGATCCTCATAGACGGAATGCGTTACGGGCCTCTGAACTAATGAAGGCGTACCCATGTTGATGATCCGTTACGATAGATTACCCACAGGTCAGGTGGGCACGGTTGCCTACATAAGGTATCCGAGTAGATTTCGCGAATGAGTTCCTCCATTGCCCTTCGGGATGCAGTGACTCTTTCGGTAGGACGTTGTAGGGAGCTTATGTCAGTTTTTTAACCAGCAAAGCTTCGACGGGCGTTGGGGATGCTGGTTCGAGCCTCTGCTGCTGCTTTCCGCTACTTGAGAACTTCTATAATATTATCACCTCTGTGCATAGTTTCGCAAGCTTAGACATAGGCTAGTACATGGTTGCCTGAGACTCGTCCGATTCACGCCCCCGCATGATTTTGGAAGTTCCCGATGAGAGGAATTCTTATGTGGATTTCAAACCCTCTGCTTTAGAAGTCTTAGCGTGAAAGTCTCCCACTAGCAGATGCTATTTTTCGTCTATGTCATCGATTTCGGAATCATCCCCCAAACAGGTGAAAGGATTGAAGTGATCCTAGCTGATGACAGGTCTGTGGCTTGGCTTTCTGAACTTTCCCTCTCAACTCTCCCAAACGACTCTCTCAACACATCATCTCACAACATCGAGAATAAAAAATTGTGCGAAAAAGACAATAGTGCGATACCGTGAAGAACCTCCGGACCCTAGTCAAACAATATCATCTCTTGAAGATGATGCAAACTAGGTTGAATAGATAAGAAACTGCAGAAACAAGCGCGTGTCTCAGGACGATTCTTATGCTACGCGGCCATTGAGTAGACAGAGCTATTATAAATAGATAGGAAACTGCAGAAACAGGGACTCCTTCCCCACAAATGGCGGTGCCACCAGGAATTCGAAGATTTCTGAAAATCGAAAGTTTAGCTACAATTCTATGACTCACCCTGCACTTATTACTGCGTAGCCCGAAATCATTCTACAGAGGCGAGGTAAAATTCCATACAAGGTTTGACTACGCTTCGTCGATGGCACGTAACAGGTGATAATCCATGACGGAAGTTTGATAAATGGTTTTAAACAGTTTTAAGATCTTTTAAACATTCCTAGAAAAGAAGTCTAACAACGACAACACAGGTATGATTACCGTGAAGCTAGCGAGGAGGATCAGTTCTTGGATTAGTTTCTCCTTCTCTGTAACGATTTCAGCTGGAATCCGTGCTTGCGAAGAGGAGCTCTAATTTTTATCGAGAAAACGAATCATAATCTCACTTAAAGCGACGAGTCACAGTTAAATTTTCAAAGAAATTCTCTTTTTCGGGGCGGTGGCGGCACCACCAATCACAGGGATGGCGGTACTGTCGCGATTGAGGGTGCACGGCAAGGGAGCCAATGCCTTCACTTGGCCGCTGCGACCGCTGCCATTGCTATCAATTGCAGCATATGTGGCGTCTGCGCTTTCTTACATACAATGCGCTATCTTGCTTCTCCCCTCTCCTCGCAGCACTGCGTCTCTTTGTAGTGCCGTGATCGACCTCACAAAAACATATGCAGAGTTTTTTTTACGATTGCTTTCTTTTTCCCTCATAACTTTCCTCTTCGCTCTTCTTTTCTATTTTAGAACAAAATAGCCCTTCAATGCTACTGCAATCAATGCCTTTAAGTCCTCGCTAGGAATATGAGAGGACGCTTGGAATGGATGGAAAATTTTTTCCAGAAAGCTTCTTCAGTCCTTCAATATGATGATGCTGTTTCTTACAAGATTTAACACTAATGCAGTTCCAATATTACCGGACGTATCCCTTGATCTCGTTGAAGGACACCTTGCTCGTCCTTAACGAACATTGAAGAGTGAGGCCTGCGCTCCAAAACACCACAACTAAAGAAGTCATTGATCGGAGCCTGGACCAAAATTCTACAATAACTTCACGTGACGCCGTCAAGGACACCCGAAGCTTTCATGAGCTCTAATTCGTGCCAGAGGCAACCATTTCCAACGATCTTGCAGCTATTCCGCTACTGTGAGACAACACAAATGGCTTGTGTTTGCACTTTCTGGTCATGTTTTTTTGCTGTCATATTCATGGCGCACCCTGTAATGGGGTCGTTAGCGTTAGGCAATTTATTCCACATTGTACACTCAAAGGAATATGATGAAAAAACAAAGAGACTATTATATTCCAGGAATTGCACAGAAATACCGAAGTTGCACAGGCAACAATGTGATCGAGCCTTTCTGCCCTTTGTTGACTCGAACACATCTTAGCTGGGCAAGCTTCTCTTCCCTATCTTTCCTACGGGAGCAATGACCGGGATTTACCGAGTGAAGCGGAACCCTGGGCCGCAGGCGGAGCGCGCGCAAATGGGCGATATGAAAGGAACAAGTTCTCAATTCTACCTCAAAAGTCTAGTTTTCAAAAATGAGTGGAAGCGATAGCGAAGATGAGCGAATATTAGCAAGTTGCAAGGCTAACAATGTCTAGAATAGACGAAATCCCGCCCACAATGGGCGGAGCACCACACAATTGGATGGTGCTGGCCGAAATAATTCACTGTTCTGCAGTTTCAAATTTTTGGAAGGTGCACAGAGAGTAGTGATGTGCGAAATATCAAAAATTTACGGTAGGCGGAGTGTGTGCCGAAGTGGGCGGAGTTCACAACATATTTCGAAATGGTCGAGAGACCAAAAAATCCTGTCATGTGAAACAACCACAATTGAGCAATGGCATACTTTATGAGATTAGCACAGGTGGTGTAGAAATACCTTCTGAAGAGCTATAGGCTATATTAGTTATGGTTATACTATAGTTTCATAGATTGATATTGATTGGGATCACTGATTTTTGTGGAGAGGACGCAGAGAGACCAAATGCCCAGTTTGAACGAACGAAGGCCCAGCGAGCAATTTCAAAACCAAATTTCTGCTTGCCGAAGCCCGTATGGAGCCCGCATTGCTGTGCTGAGGCAAGCTAGTAGCAAATAATAGCAAGCAATAAAACTATAGAAATAATAGTACAACGGATTAATAGGGATAATATGAAATGATAACAAAGGTAAACTGACTTTTTCACTTTATTCCCGTACATTGCCGGCAGCCAGGCTTTCAATCAGCGCATTCCATTGATGAGTTGCCGCCCATCTCGTTTCTATGGAGTGGAACGATGTACTGAAATGGATTTGGATTGTACTACAATTCTATTCATTATGTGGGCAACCGCGGATATTCATCGGAAAAGGACATAGCCGGCTTTAGATTGTATTTCTCTAACTTTTTATGATTTTATGAGCGTAGGAGCAAAGAAGTTCTGTAATGGAGAGAAGTGGTTTTCAGTGGTCGGAACTACTAATGCAATGTCTCATGACTGCTACATTTTTTAAGTATTGTACTCAGTACGCAGTAGAATGTAATTTCTGTAGTGACAATATTTAAAGCTTTGCAAATTGTATTTAAATTTACTCCGAAAGAACTTCACTGCGAATCATGTGAGTGCTGCAGGTTCTTGAACGGGCGATATTATACCAGGAAATGCAGAGCATTGGAATGTATTTTTTTCATGAGCTCTCCATATGTTTTTCCTCCAGATCCAGATTCAGATGAACTTATAGTGACTTTCTTAGAAGCAGGGATCACGATGGTGGGATGGGCGGTGCAGTTCAGATGACGTCAATGATTGCCATTAGTGAACTAGACCCAATACCACGCTGGGGACGTGGCTGGGACCTCCTCTTGACACCTTCTCCCCAACAGCACTCAATGACGTCACCAAATGGCACCGCCATCCACTTTCGTGTTCGGTGCCTTCGGGCCGATGTCAAACTTTGCGAATCGCGCGATTCGC
>KZ346206.1:62755-83496 GCA_002352805.1 Teladorsagia circumcincta | reverse complement strand
CCGTTTCATGTTCACGAATTTGATCGATTTATTAGTGACGTAGATAACCAGCATGAGAAGACAGGCGTAGAGCAGTATCGGTAGAACGACGTAGATCAGTGGACTGGCGAAAAGCCAAAAATTCGGATGATTCGCTTGAAAGTTCTGAATCACCAGCATGTATGTCGTCAGGTCTGCGTAGCTGCCGAGAGATATCTGAAAGAGGATCAGGGTGAGATTCAGAATGGTAAGTACGAAAAATGAAGCAAATAAAAATCACTATCAAACGTAGAAAACAGGGATATTTGCTCAAATTGCTTGAGAGCATGAATTTGATCGATAATGCGCGCATTAACCGCCTACCCGCTAATCCCGCCCACGTGCGCACCAGCTCCTCCCACGTCTGGTTTTACATAAACATATATATTAGAAATCTAGAATCAAAGACGTTCGAAGGAATTATAATACAATCCGAAGCTTATTCAAAGATATCCATAGCAAAAAATTATGATTACTTCGTCTAAAGTGAGCCATGAGGATTGAACCTCTATCCACTTCCGCAAGTGTTTAATTTAGTTTAGTCTGGTTTAGTGGACCGTGCATGATATGCATAGACTGATTATGTGACCATTTTTACTTTCCTGCTAGGCTCTATCAACAAGTGGTCAACGGCAAATCTGGAAGATCAGGCTGGCCTGGCACCACTCGATCCGTGGATAGTGTTGGAAACAGCGCCTTTTACCGCTAAACACCTTTGGCCCAAAGAAAGACTGCCTAGCGCGACTGAAAAATTAAAGAGGCTTGAAGCGCCCCATGTGCCTCACAGGAACAAAGCCTAATGGGCAGCTTGTCCACGTCCTAATGGACGAATTCACGATGAAAAAGCAGGCTTTTTCGAATTACCTTAGGGATGGTGAGTATTACACAAAGAAAGAAGAACTACCAGAAACTACCCAGAGACCTAGGAAAGGGACCCCTTCCTGGCCCGTTGATTTGCGCATTGATGCGACTCTCATC
This sequence comes from Teladorsagia circumcincta, assembly GCA_002352805.1. Lineage (NCBI taxonomy): Eukaryota > Metazoa > Nematoda > Chromadorea > Rhabditida > Trichostrongylidae > Teladorsagia > Teladorsagia circumcincta. The sequence continues at coordinate 82,500 of KZ346206.1, read as the reverse complement.
TCTGTGCCTCTTCATCATAACGATCTCTCTGCAACCTAATCAATCGTCACGTACAGACCTGCGGCGAGTGACTAGATAGACGGTGGGCGGAGACAGGCGGACCCGCCAAGATTGAGCCATCCTAGCTATCCAAGGTCAAATCTTCCGCTGCTGAATGCGTGTCTGTCCACACCCTCATGAGGTCCGCCGGTCTTCCCACCAGGCAATTCCTCCCTTTTTCAACCTTCGTTCTTTCCGTGGAGTCCTCCTTTAAGGAAGAATGGAAACATCTATGGCGCTACTTCGAACAACTGGGGCTGAACAACGGGAGATACAGATTATCACACGAAACAAGGTTTCTCAACGAAGATGTGCCTAGTTTTCCGCAGGATTCTCGTTGGGTCCAGCTGGTCCTGCGCTTCCGTCTGGACTTGTTGGCCCTGGGGTCCGACTGGGCATGAGATGCAACCAGCGCCTCCTATCTCCTTAGTCGCTTCGCATTCCGTAAACGAAAAAAGCCACTCTTAAAACAACCACCTACATGATCCGCCCCTTAAGCGCTACCTCTCAGAGCATAACGACAACCTTCACTCGCCGGAGCCGGCTGATGGATAGTCTGATTGACAGGATACTTAGCCCATGAGAGCCCAATTATTTCACAAAGTGATATTGCAAAAATTCTAAAAATGTGTTGAGAAAAGTTTACCTGTGAGAGCATGAATGGCACAAGAAGTGGCGCATTGTTCGTATAGTTACCGGCTAAAGCCAGAAAACATGGTACGAGTTGAATAATTCGACAAGCTGTCAAGATGATGAAACGCGGTTCACGAAACCATTCCGGATCAGCTGTGGCCAGAATCAGGCCTGAACGAGGATTAATTAAGCATGAGCCATTTCGAGAAAAAAGGTCTCACAATCAGTTTCACAAGATGGAGTTATTAGAGATAATGACAGACAAGAGAACAAGACAAAAACTCATAGAGACAAAAAATCCACTCCAAAAACTTAAAGAAAAATTATTTCGCAAAAATCTCCAGTAATTAAAAGAATTTCAGAAGGATTCACTAACCAACACTGATTTCCTGTATCAACGCGATGATAATCATGTTCGAAAGATACTTTGCCGAGACACCGCCACGGCAGAAGCGATATTCAGCTGTAGAATCCGACTGAAATGATAGGGTTAGACTGCATCAGTTGGACCCATTCAACTGGTGAACTCAGTCACTTTGAACATTGTATCTATCAAGTCGAAAAATTGAATTTCATGGTTAATCGAAAATAACGTGCACCACCAACAATTGCGTGTCCCAGGCCCCATCATCCTCGGCCTACGCACTACTTGAACTCGGTTCTTCAGAAGCGTTAACGGACAATTTGAACCTAGGCCTTTGGACCTCTTAGTTTGATGCTCTAGCCTCTGCTCCTTCTTCCGAACAACGGCTCATGACTACAGTGATCTCAAACTTTCGAATTTTGGCCACACTGTGATTGGCTCAACCATCCGGAGTCCCTCCTCCCCTCCAAGCTTAGTCATAGGGCTTCCGGCAGGACGATTGAGGGGAATTCAGGAAATCCGCAAACCCTTCGAAAGCATCAATGTACTGCCCTCATCCGCGCCTACTGCTCAGATAGCACTTCATGGCTCTAATGACCTCTCGCGCTCCAACTTTTGCTACACGCCTTCCCATCTTCGGAATGCTTTGATTTACTCTGGCTCACGGACCTCACGGACCTCACGGACCGTCTGTCTCTACTTCGCGACAAGGAGCATAAAAGAAAGCTTATTCAATCGCATGACCTTCATTTTCTATTGATTTCTCTTGAGTGCTCGGTTCGTACTGAGATCAGAATGAGCACTCAGTCGTTTCGTTCTACCAGAATTAACCTTGAAAACCCAAATTACTCAAAGTTGTGGGGGAGGGAGTACGTAAGTAAGACTAAGCTGAAACCCTAGTTCGAAAAATCTTCCGTTCAAGAAGCATCTGATTATTCTGAAAACTTACTCTATTACTACGCGAAGATGACTGATCGCTGAGATCTTGTGAAGTAGACGGGTGCATTTTCTCCTCACCAAACATGTCACGGTCCTTTAAATAATCGATATTGAAACGATAGTGAACCTACAGGAAAGAATCAAATCGAAAGGAAAAACCTACTTTAGGACGAATGTACCAATGAAAGCGTTTTGGTTTGTAGGTTGGCGGTATGGGATCGCACTTCTCCATCGAGCAAAATCGCTTTGGATGCAAAAAAGCCCTACAAAATTCAAGATACTATTTCTTCCTTGAAAGGATCTCGTGACTACTGACGGCATAATGAACAGAGGCATGATGAGTAATAGCTCAGATCTCTTGGAGTGGGCGACCTTTCTATGCGCCACGCACTCGATTCCCATTCAGACTGAAGTAAAATTTGAATGGGTGGTGTTCATACCATAAGGTGGGGATCAGCAGGTAAACGGTTCATCACAATACCGGGGACAAAACAAACAAGTATGGTAGCTAAACAATGATCTTCGATGAATGGGAGTAAGGATTCCCGTGCAGGTTCTAGAAAGAGTGACGGTGTAACAGGGGTGCCTCTAGGGTCTTTCTGGCCTATGGTGGGTTCCACCGCCGAGGGTTTGAACATCAGAAGGGTTCAAGAAATGCGGTGCCATTTGCCACGACAGCTCATCCGCAGTAGGCCTGATATTTGAATGGATGGATAGCACGACTCGATCATTCCCTTATAACTCCAACTGCCTTCAAATCCCAGATGCCTATGTGTTAGTAGAGTCTATACGAAAAGCCAGTCAGTGTGCAAGTCGGCTTATATAGTGGTAAAGCTTCAAAACGAGGCTGAACTAGCCAAAGGCACGAAATAGGCTGATGCCCGACGGTGAGGGACCAGCAGCAGGGGTAGCCAGACTGTGGGCGGGCCGAGGCATCGTAAGGGACGGAGAAGGCCTTCCCAGGCCGCTACGGGAGCCTCCTTCAAGCGCACAATCACCCTGTCCCACTTTCTTGGAAAATTTCTCATAGTAGGCACAATTGTCCTTATCACACACAGTATTTGTGACGCCACTTGTCTTAGGAGATTCCAAATGAACAGAGGCTGGGCCCCACCCAGGCGCGTTCTGGGATAGGCTAGGCGTCCCTTGTCACTCATAAATTTCATCGAGGCAATGAAGGGCAGAAAAGATGAACTTCAAACGAAATGAGATAGTCGGGGCGTTGGTGAGCCCACAGAGAGGAATTGAGTTAAAGCGCAATGAATTAAAGAGAAACGACGGAAGTTTTTGCCAGAACAGAGCTCCGCCGCCGACAATGTTTTATAAGCGCGACCAAAGAAATGGACAAGACCGAGGCTGAATCAGATTAAACTTAGGAAAACATTCGTGTGGAACAGAAGCCAAGAAATGCGAAGGAATGCGGAATATAGTCATCGAAAGCAGCCCACGCAAGCCGCGCAGGACCGTTCGCCGTACAAAGGCTAATGTAACAACACCCACGCTACAGCATAAAAGATACGTTATAATACGTGCTTGTTATGCACAAAACATACAAGTATTATGTGATGATCGCGAGTTTGCGCCATGCATGCAGCTTTTCTTCACACTTTTCAAGACGTCTGACTGGATTCTCTGCCTACGCAATGGGTGGACGCGACAGCCACAACTGCAATAACGTGAAAAACCATCATATTTTGGAGCTATACCAAAAGGGCTCCAAACAAAGGACCCAGTTATTCCTTCTACTGTTGAAGTGCTCAAGAGAGTACATGGTATACAAATAAACAAGTAAGTCAACCCATAGCCAGAATACTTGTAGGACCCTGGCATTTACTATTTTCTGACAAGGAAAGTCCCTCAGCTCGCCATGGCCATTCAAGAAGCGATACATACGCCTAGATGTAACTTCGAGCGCTGATCTCAAATCTACCTTCCAAATCTGCTAAAAGCCTTTTTGAACGGAGTTATGAAGCGATATAGCGCAGCTGTAGTGGTCGGGACCCACACTCAAAACGTGAAAGGATCGGTCCCCTTATGTGTTTACTGTTTCAGTTCTTCGGGGATGAAGCTCAACTGTTTTTGTCAGCTCATTTGACTGAATGCAAAACAGTACTCGCGACAAGGGACCGATCCTTCGACGTTTTGACTGGGACTCCCAGCCACTACCGTTGTGCTATGTTGCTTCATAACTTCAGAGAATCGTTTAGCAGATTTGGAAGGTAGATTTGGGATCAGCGTTCGAAGGTGCATCTAGGCGTATGCATCGCCTCTCGAATGGGCATGGCGATCTGAAGGTCTTTCCTTGTGAGCAGCATTGGGTGGCGAGTGGTTGCAGACCAGGAAGGAAGAGATGCGACTACGAGCGCTGCTATCGGGCTACAAACCGAGTCCAAAACTATTCCCGTCGGAAAATCTGCACCTCTCAGCACCCTGAAGTTGATTAAGCTCCAGACACGTGTGAGAAGAAATACACAAAACTACGAGTAGGCAGATTTGCCTTGTTTATGAGCTTACCATGCTTCCAAAACTGCGCACGATACCGAATGGGTCTCGGATCCACTGCGTGTCGCCAGTGAAGTCTATCAAAGCGTGAACTTTTCAATTCGAATAGCAAAAATTATGCAGGAACGTCCACAGCGGGTATAAATTGGCTTGTGAAACTAGCAGGCAATTTTCTGATTGCCTAATTTCCAAACGTCAAAAATTTGACTAGGTAACTATTGAGCCTCAATAATTCTCTCTTGATTTAATATGCACTACTTCGGGCGGAGTGATCACTTGTGACGCTAGCATCCCACAAAATGAACCCAATACCTGTTTACCCCTTGCGTTTCTGCCCTTTTCAGCACCCCGAGCCAAACTCGGGTTTTTTTTTGTTAGGAAGTAACAAGTACCACTTGGCAGCAAGTCGAGAAGACTGGTGGAGCAACTGTCAACTTCTAGCAATAGTCATGCTGATCACGGCACAAGTAGTGGTGAAGACGAACCTTATAAGGAGGCTGTTGTGAACGAAAGACGTCGTCCCAACCGGGGTTCGAGCCCGGTCCTCACGCCTTGCGGGCTTGAATGATAATGACAAGGCGATGTTTCAATTCATAGCGCTCCACTAGCACATTACCCATACCTTAGCTTACATTCACACACATGCATAAGGTAACCATGGTGAATAGCAACAAGAATAGTGCAATAGTTTGCATAATATCACAGCTTTTGTATTTATAATATATAAAAAACCAATAACATAATAATATATCAGAGTTATGCATCAGGCCTTGCAAACCTCAATGGAAGCAAAGTGCATAGTGATTTCCTGAGGACTAGCTAAACATATCAATCAGTCATTTGATGAATCATTTGTCATCAGTCATCACCGATAAATTATTAGATTTATAGCGACAGCGCTGCACCGAAACGGTGGTGGAAAAAAAGTAAGGGGAAGGCATTGAAGGGCAATTTTAGCGCGCGCGTGCTCCTAATTGCACCTGCTGCAAAATTCATCAAGGCAAAGATCGGACGAGGAGCGATCGACAAGAATCTCGGCTGCGCAATCGTGAATGCAAAGCTAGTCCCCTGTCGTGGTCAAACTGAAAACCACCTTCTTCACCTCCTGTACGTTCTCTGAGCGAACATGACTGATTTCCCAGAACTTTTTCTGTCGTACAATCGAACGGATGGACGGGTAGCTGGCACCAAATGGTTTTCGGAGCCAACTTTGTGGCTATCGTTCGAACTAAAGCTCATAGAACGATCACAAGAAAACGACTTCAGGGTTTTCCCCTTGCCATAATCGTTCGTCCTCTCCCCTTCCCTCAAAAACTTGCAGTAGCACCGTCTGCAAACTTGTAAGGTGCATGTGCCATTGCATTCGATTTGAGCTAATCAGCCTATTGGACCGTAAGTCTGCATAACTAAGATCTGTTTCAGAAAATCAGAGGCACGTCGAGTACAGACCACACACTACAAGTGACGTCGACCTCCAAGTATTCTGGAATCTCGTGATTCATAATGTTAGCTGATAGTTGGCAAATGAGAGTTGTTATTGGTGATAACTGATAGAACAATCGTAACAGGCTATCATTTCATTTTCAGAAAAAATTCCATTTTGTGGAGCCCGTCGTCACTTGTGGTGTGTGGTTGCACTCGTCGAGCTTCTGTTTCTTGAAATAGGGTATAAAAGTCGACCCCGCGCGCAGAAAGCGCTTAATTGTCTAAACGGAATTTCCTGCCCTCTTCTCAATCCCTATGTACCTATGGGGTATCAGTGGGACTGGCGATAACCCACTCCATAAAAATAGAACAGGTGGGAAAGGTCTCTCCATTTGCCAAAATAGAGGACATCCGTCTTTTTCCTGTTTTGGGTTAAGCAGCCTGAAAATACCCCGAAGCTGGGCAAGAGTGGCGCATGGGCAAGTGACGTCACGCAACATGTTCATGGGCTTGCTCCTGGACCCCTAATCAAACTTCGTTCAGACCAGCCAGATCTTCCAATCCTCCCGGGAAAAATCATAAAATCATAAGCACTGCCGAACCTTCTTCGGATGCCGAAGTAAGACGGAAGATAATTTATGGGAAGCAACAGGAAATAGTACTGCAGAGAATTGCTCCACCATTGTCAGAAGAACTGCAAATGAGAAACAACCACCCACGCCTTTCCCCCCCCACACCCAGCTTTATGCGGAGGCATATCGCATTTCATATCAATTGCATACTCGGCACTAAGCAAGCGGTGTTTGGTTCTTCTGAGAAGTCCGAAAAATAAGTGCCTGAGGCAGCAAGTGTTTCCAATAAGAACAACTCATAAACTGCCCACCACTCCACCCCCGTTCAACGTTCAGCCAAGTAGAAGACATTTGGGAACAATGGGCGAGAATCGGCGACAATGGATTTTTTTGCAAGAGTGGTGACGACGAGGCGTTTTCTTCACAAAGAGCGATTTCCAGTCGCAGTAACGGGGCCATAAATTAGAAACCAATTATCGTCCGTTGCTACCAACAAGTTCTCGTGTTGTGTGTTCGACTAGAAATCAAATCAAATTAAGAAAAAAAAAAAGAATTGAGAGTCGAGGGCTTCATTTGGAGCGCGCTTTTTGGATGAGCCCTGCATACTAGTTCGCATCGTAAAGGTAGTTGGATGTATTTTTGGTCGTGCAATGACTTTCTTACTGTAGTCAAAATCATGGGCCAGTCAGGGTTTTTTGCTCTGCTATCAACTGTTCAACGATTGCGGCATAGACAACTTGGTTACCTGAGAGAGAAACACCTCGATCGAAAATTTGATTCATGGGCTATGATTTTTGAGGTCCAAAAATCGGCGCTTCTTCTCACTGCTTTCAAGCAATGTAATTTTTAAAAAGGCAGGAACTAAAAATTTAAATAGGCCGAAGAAAGCGTGGTAGCGAACCGTTGAAAAGAGTTGAAAAAATATGTAGATAGTCAAGTTGTTAAAAAAATGAAAGAAGGTTCCTCCAGAGTTCCACTTATTTCAGGCCAAACATGTGCCACGTAAGCGACTCATAGCCCAACAGAAATATGTCCCGGGTTAGAGCGGAAGTAGCGTTGAGGCAAGTGGTGCAGCTGTCACGCTCTGAGCACGAGCTCAAAGTCCTGGACTGTGTCCTGGACCGTGTCCCCCCACCACGATCAACGGAACCTTTCATCTCTCCAGGTCCAGCTCTGTGATGTTAAACTTGTCTAATAGGGTAAAAACAGTTTCTTGCACAGCTGCCCTCTGCAGGACATTCTGTAAGCCGGATTGCATTCGATATTTCGGCACAGTTCCGAAGGAATGCGTAATGCGTGGCGCACACCAAAGTCGATTGCTCAACGCTGCACGCTTTAGCTTTTCAGTCCCAAATGCTAATATTCAGCCTAAACAATATTTATTTTTACGCGCTCCCTTAAACTTGCTAACAAAGCAAGGATCAAATACTAATGAACAAAACTGCAAAAAGGAGAATGGAGAGCATGTTAAAGACGATAGGATGCAGTGTAGTGGAGACGCAGAATAGATCAAAGGGTACTGTCACCGAGACCGGGTGCATTAACCTTTGAGTAATGGCTTCTCGGAGGTTCTGAAGAATTTGGCAAAATCCACATCGATTCCAAGAATTAAACGTTTAGTGGATTGGAAGGAGTAGAAAAGGTGAGCTCCAGGATTCCATAGCAGCGAGTTTTTCAAGTAATGAAGAAGTCTGAAAAAACAAGATAACAGAGCGACATTCGATAGTTAGTTTTTCTAAAATTCCGAGGTGGCAGTTGCTTTTCTCCACGAAACTGAAGTGCTTTTGAGTAATGTACAAAATAAATAATAGCGAGGCACACTTCGGAGACTTTTGGAACCCAAAATGCACTCAAAATTGATCCCGTTGTGATTCATCGCACGTCATGCAAGCGGAGAAGAGAAGAGGCTGTTTGTCAAGATCTCAACGAGCGTCGTGGGAAATAGTTGCGTGCTCAGCTCAGAGCTCAGCGATCATCGGGCCAAATCTCGGTTATGCATGTGCCGAAATCTGCAAGGGTGTCTCTCTGGTGGTTTTGAAAGATGTTAGTAACAGCAACAATAATCACTATACTAGTAACAAAGAAATGAGCTCAGAGAGGTGAGAATGCTACCCATTGAGAATTTGAATGATTTTTGAGGACGGAATCCAAGAATGGATTCCATCTCACGACCGCGAACATCATATGTGACGTCACATCTCCTGAGCACAGGCAACACATTCACAGAATTGACAACACACGTCATCGCATAGCTTTGTGTACTTTGTGGCAGAAAGAGAAGCGCGCCGAGTGCAGACCATACACCATAAGTGACGACGGCCTCAAGTAAATCTGATAACTAGTGATTCATAGTGGTAACCGATACTTGGAAGTTCTAATCAGTGACAACTGGTAGAATACAACTGCAACAGGCTATAATCATCTCATCGCAAAAAACATTTACATTTTGTGGAGCACGTCGTCACCTGTGGTGAGTGGTCTGCACTCGACGCACTTCGGATTTATAAAGCGAGAGGGGAAGAGTGCTGAATAGATTGGCACAAAGTACCATAGTAATCCAGGTAAAGTAACAATTTGATTCACAAATGAACAAAGGATTAATCGCTTTCCAAAACTCGTCAACTTGTTTCGGAAATCGAGACTTGGAGGAAGGAAAATTGTTCGGTGTTTATATTCATATGTTTTGTGAATGATTGACTTCACCTCAGGTGTGGCGTCCATGTGAAAAAACGAGTGGAAAATTTCCAGAAAATTGAATCAATGAGAGGATAAGGAAAGCATGGTGGCAAGTGCACTCCTAAGCAGTGACATGCCCCATGTGAGCTATTTGTTCAATACCCGGGCCCCCGCCCATTCCCACTTTTCGCTGCTCCTTTCAGCCTCTCTAAAGCGTCCAATATGATAATTGACATTGTTTGAGCTTTTGGAGGTATATAGTTTCTTATTCGGCAGGTTACAGCGGAAGCCTTTTGTCCCCGAGAGGCGAGAAAATGTAAAAGGAGCTATTTCCTTTCAAAAAAATGCTTCATATTGTTATTCTTGTTCTCTATAGAAGAAGAAACTCGATGCTCTTCAAACTTGTTTTTTTCACAATAAGAAGAAACCCGAGTCACTTTTCTTGTATGTTTTCATTCTAACCATTGTACCTATTTTTACAATAGCGCGGGTAAGGAGAGAGAGGCGGAGAGCTAAACTAAAGGCTAGAGGCGATTATGGAGTTCACAGTTTTAGGATGATATCTAATCCACATATGATTCGACGTAAAGATTGAAAAACTTTTCACCCTAAATAAACTCAGAGCAAAGTTGATTTCCCTCTTACTCCATGACTATTCCAGAATAGCTTCTGCACCCTTATTCCCCAGAAGGTCTTGAATATTTCCTGCCGCGCACCGCGTCATGTGCCGTTTTAGGCGCTGTACCCAGAGACGCTCGCACCGTCCACCTTTGAGAAGCGTGAATTTCAGAAACATATTTCTTTTCATATATCTTCTATTTTCTTGGACCCAAATGCCAACTCAGCGTGTATGTGAGAAGTTCTATAGAACCTGAAACAAAAAGAAGAAGCTCTGACGGAAAGTCGAATTTTGGAACACGTGGCGTAAAATCGGTGGTTTGCTGAGCATGATAATAAGTTCAGTCAGAGCCAAGTGCAGTAGAATAGGCTTGAACAATCAGGCACAATAGCTTGCGTCTTACATAAGCAGTTCGGAAAAGCGAGCAAAACTAAGCTGAGCTTTTCTGATGACGATGACGCCTGTTGCCTCGCCTCTACATCGGGGCGTAATCCCGATTGAGGAGGAAATTGGAGGAGCGAAAAATGGACCTGGCTCAAGAAGTACATAATTCTATCCTTTCACTCGGTAAACATCAAGTACAAAACTCTCAAGCACATTTGAAAGTTTCTTTTTTGATGTATGTACAAGTCGTACAAGCGTACAAATGTACAGTACAGATGTACAAGTCGGGGTTTTTCTCCCAGACAAGTCTGGTATTAATTAACCCACCCTGGGGGATGGAAGGCTTCGTGGCCTGGACGACGCACGACCCAAGATTTGATTTCCGGACCGCTCGTGTGGTACGTAGCGCCAATTGCCACTACCACTTCCGCCCTCTCAGAAATGAGACTATAACAGTTCTCATCCTTGAAACGACCATGCTAAATAGAAGAGATTTGAAAAAATGGCCGATTCAAGGTAGCTCCTTGATTATGTATGTACATACTTACGAAATTAAAAGTTTTGATTTAAAAATAACAGAGAATAAATTTCGATGTCGTTACAAAAATAATAAAACCGTCAATACTAGGATGTTCTCGTACTTTTTAAACTAATCGAATTTTATCACAAAATTATCTAACACCCTTCCTTCATCAGTCATTCAGGCATTGGGCATCTAGACTTCACAAAGTCCATAAGTTTTTTTTTTTCAACTCTGTCAACTGCTTGTCAACGATTCTCAAATTCCTAGACAAATTGATGGGCAAAAATCAAAAATTTTTGAAGAAGGACCGAAGGGCAATCGTCTAAAGTTCACCCGTTAATGAATGCGTGAGAATGGTGGTAAGTAAGAGGAGGAAGTAACGAGCGCTTCCGATGAGGAAGTCTCTTCATGTTCGTAAGCGCGGCAATTAAGAGAAGCTCAACTTAGCGTAAGTAAATACAAATTTGGATGCAAAAGAGTGATGAATGAAGTGAACTTTCATTTGAACCCGAGGCGCTTCTGAAGCTTCCAGAGTCTGAGTCGAATTCGAGAGCGAGGCTCATTCTGCTGTTGCCTGTTCCAAGCGCAGGTCATTCCGGGATAATATTAGCTGAGATTCGAACTGAAATACGGTAGTAGCCCTCTGGCAAGGTAACTAGGTTATTCGCGTCTCCACGGTGAAGGCATTTTTGGTTCACCTCGCGAGCTCCTCTGACGCTACAGAAAGCTATATTAGGTTTTTCGTTTAAGAAAATCAGTAGAAAAAGGAAAAGTAAGTTAATAAAAAGAATTCACTCGCATCACTTGGAAAGAAATATAGATGAAAAAGAGATAGTAAAAAAAATAGTAAGTGAGAAATCTCACTCTACTAGAAAAGCCATAGCAACGGATTTTTCAACCTTCAACCTTCAACCTCTGACGTTTCCGATGCCCGTGGTCACTTCCGGTCGCTTGCTGACGTTTTTGCAGGCGAGCATTCCACGAACAGTTGTTCCACATGTGTGCACGTACACGCTGCACCCCCATGCTAAAGCCTGTGCTGTGGGCAGGCGGCCAGCCAACCCAGCTAATTCGTGTCAAACAGAACGACCGAATGACGAACGACGACAGACCGGTGGACAAATTCAAACCTGCTTCAACGGCGACGGTCAGACGCTACGACCTGCGATGTCATGAGGCCGAAACACGATTACAAAGGAGTCTCGAAGTCAATTAGTGAATCGGTTCGAGAACCACTTCACCGGAAAAAAAGCAACAGTGAAGGTGGGTCAACAAACGTTTGAGAAGAAGCCAATGTAAAAAGTGACAAGTGCTACTCAACACAGTTGTATGGCTGAGGAAATATACTAGATGTTTACTCAAACTTGAGTTAAGCTGTTCTCAGCTACTCTCAAAGCAATCGTAGAAGTTCCCAATTTTCGAACAGTCACCAAGAATAATATTAAATAATAAATACAGCAACAATATAAAATGCAAAGCTACAACTTTGACCAATCACTAATTAGGTCGCGCCACGGTCCGACCTTCATTTGAAATCGTCGGGGTGTTTTGAATGCAGCACTCCTCACACACTGACTTATAAGACCTGCCGATGTACAGGTGAGTGTTCCCACTCTCCAATTGTGGCACCATTGAACCGACCCAGGAGAAATGGGAGACTTGGTGGTTATGAGTGCGATCCAGGAAGTAATCCATTGGTCGAGCGTGTGACAAGCGATGCCACCTTCACTGCACCAATTCAGCTTCATATAAATAGAAATAATAAAAGAATGACAGTGGTCGTGAGGAGGGCTCAGTAGACAACTCCGGCACGCGACAGGGTCGAATGGAGACGTTGCTGACGCCCACTCGAGCAATTCGATGGTCAACGGGATGACAAGTGACGCAGGTGATACAGTAATCATAACTCACTCGAAAGACAAGCCAATGAGAATTACTGCATCCAAGCCACTTGTGCCAACGTGCCAAAGCTCAAGCTTTAGCCTCGCCCGAAACCATTTGAATTTTTCTAGGCAGCCAACCCCGAGTGATAAAAATCCTCGGCTAGGGTGCGGGAGACCGGTCACCTTAAGGCATATCCGAGAGGAGTGCACAGCACTAACCTTCCGCCAGCCACTCAAAAGGTTGAAGCTGTAGATTTCCAAAAGCTCTCAGAGTTACAAAAAAAACGAAAAAATCCCTCTAGGACAGCAAACAAATTCCACTTTCTCGATAGTTACAAGGTCCAAACTTGTTGCTAACTTCCATAAGGAGTTCGTCCCTAAGAGGGGGATCACATTCGATGTTTAGAAGGTGTCCTACAATTCGGCCAGCACTGTCCTTGGAAAGGGGTGTATGGTTATTAGGAATCTAAAACCATTCGAAGCATCACAAGGAATTCTCATTCTCCGACTTTTGCATAGTATTTACAAGTCCTCTCAACGATGTCCGGAAATTGTAAGACAGCTGAAGGTTCTTGGAACGAGAGGAGTGAGAAGTAGTCGGTTCGGGTACAACACTTCCGTATGTGGTCGCTACGGCTAGAAATTCTAACAGTGACAGAGTGTACCCCCGTTTAAGGTGTGAAAACTTCTAAAAGTCGACCTCGATGCGATATTTCCATGGCAATTTTTTCCTCTACAAAGTCTTTAAAACATTTACATTTACATTTATTACATGCAGGACATGTACAGTAACTATGAGTTATTAGTATTAAAACGAAGCATTTTGTTCATCAGAGAATTCCTCGACTCAGAAGCTTGCTATTAACCTAACTTAGATAAGCCAACAAGATAATGATAAGGTTGTTGAGCTTATTTCCCAGTCATGACCTCGATCAGTAGACGGTAACACTGTTATTGTACAATCAAGCGTGACAAATTAGCCGCGTGAGAAGGGGTTACCGTTTCCGGTTAGGTTACCGGAAGCAGTGAAAGGAAACGGTAACCAATGAATTCATGTTGTCAAAAATCACTGATTTCTACTTAAAATGATCATTAGACGAGCTTTTGCTGAATATGTCTAGATATCGAAATTACTTCAAAAACGTTTGCTCCTCCTAGCGCCTTTGATATTGCCTGGTTATTCGCGGTATTCCAACCATTTTCCACTTCTTGGGCCTTTGCCCTACCTTCGCCAGGAAATTATTGAGGGATTATTCTTGAACAGTAAGGTTCCAGAACATTATTTGCAAAAAAGTTCAAAGGGATCAAATTATTTTTTTACACTCAACTTCTTAAACAACTTAATAGACAAGTGAGTAAATGAATAAATATATAAATGAATAGATAAATAAATAAATAAATAAATAAATAAATAATAAGTAAATAAAAAAATAAATAAATAAATAAAAGTTCTGAAAGTTATTGAGATATTTACATAAGCGCTCAATTTTCAAACTCAATTTCCATTTTTTTTATTTGTTTCGTTCTACTCTTCTTTATAGAAGCATACTGCCCCTCAATAATAGAAATGGAATCGGCAGTTGGTGTGGCCGTCACGGAAAACCTCCATCCGAGGATCTTTGGTCTAGCGTGGAGGAGGAAATTTTAGTGCAACTGTGATGACTACAGCCATGCCACTTCTTGCTGAAGAAAGGAGTATTAAAGCGAAGAAGAGCAGAATGGAAACTATGTGACATCAATTCTAGAGAGCCTCCATAAAAAGAAGATAGGATGTTGTAAGATTTTCGAAAGGTCTGAGTGCTCTGCACCCAAACCCATGCCCTGCCCCTTGTTGGACTAGACCATTAGCTTCGTCGCACCCTCAAACCGGCTGTTTATTGTCAACTTAGAAGATATGATTTGAATCCTTGTCTCGACGTCAGACGCACACTACCCCTTTAATGGTCGCCACGGGACAGGAAAGGTTGCTGCAGCGACCAGCCATTTAGTAGGCGGCGCTGATTCGTGATGTCGCCTGCACAGCGCAGCACCGCAAGTGACAGCGGCGGCGATCGGTTGACGTCTTCCGACGGAACGAGAAAAGAGCGCACCGGAAATGCGATTAGCTGATCATCGAGAGACTGGAGGTAGACGGGGGAGAGGCGCTCGGGAAAAGAGCGTGACGAGTGTGTGGAGTGCAAGTTGACGGGTTGCGCAAACGTGCAGAATGTTCCACGTGACCGTCGACTCTTTCAAAAACTCGCCGCTGATCGCATCATTCTGTGACTGTGTGACAGAACACGGGGGACGGGTCGCACGCGGGACTGACGCGCACATTTACAGGCTAGGGAGATACGCATGTGAAACGGAGCATCTCCCTAGCGTGTCGATAACCTTAACCTTATTTTGGGGTACCAGTGATTAAGAGATATTTGCATGTAAACAGTCCAACACTCCAATGATGAAGATGGTTCAGAGTACATAAAGCTGTTCCTTGGATACGCCATGAATTTCTCAGCCGTTCAGGATTGTGGGGATATTTGAGAGCGTATTGGTCCCAACGCTGCTTCGTTATTGTCGACCTTCAGTTAATCAGCAATTTTTACTCTTCAAATGTGTCTGTCGACCGACTGTGAAGGTATGGATGTATTGCTGAACTGTGCAATGTCAAATCCTGCAGACTGTGCACGGCTCGTCACCCAAAATCCCTACCATACGAGATCTGCATATTTTTTAAGAACTGTTGAACCTAATCTTAATTATCTTCAAGAATTGTATTCTGGGAAAAGAAGAAGGCAATCTGTCGCCGCCAATACCTAGAAATTTCACACGATTTCGTTGTTCAAAAATCCCACAATCCATTTATTCGATTATCTAAACGGAAGGTGGGAATGGAGAAGTTCAGCTTTGTTGGACGAATTGAAACTTTTCTCGACGTTGCCCTTGGAATGGGTTGGAATGGGCCTAAGTGGTATAGTGATAAGCGGAGGCGTTCATGGGCGCACGATCCGACGGTCAAATCTCACATCAGACCAAGGTAACCATCAGGCCCTACCCATCCAGGTGCAGTTGATTATCATCTGTAAGGATGAGATCCTGACCAACACTGTTCATTGACAGATCTCCACAAGTGTTCTGGGCAAACATATTCAAGTACCAGTACAACTCTGGAAGGAAATAGAGTATGGGACGCGGTAGGAATTGTCAGCGAAGTGGTCACGCCAAATGCTCCAGAGCTTTTCGCTCCTGCACACTTTTTTCTTGAGGAATTCACAGTGGTATAAATATTGGCAGATACAGCGCGTACCATAAGTATAGACGCCACCTCAAAACTGAAATAGCCGTATTCTACAGAGATTTTTAACAAACGGACCTATCGTTACACGAATCGCCAAGCTCGAAAACCTAGGTTTACCAGTTTTCACGTGAAGTGGGGTTATGGTGGCTGATAATAGGTAAAATTTTATAGGACAACAAGCTTTCAAACACAGTTGCATTTCGAATAGAAGTTGAATGCGTGGCTTATCCCAATCCGCGGTCTAGCCATCCAAAAAGTTAAACCTTTGCTACTTGTCGATTTTTGACAGGTGGGTATTTATCACATTTATTTATTTATTTATTTATTTCATTTATTTCGGCTGTATCAAAAGCATAGGCCTGTTCTCTAAGTGACATCCTGCTGAATCCAGTAGATCCCTTTTCGAGCCCAAAAATAACGAAGTTTCAACTCATCAGATGGCCAGTCCACGGATTGGGATGAGCCAGGCATTTAAGCCACCGTAATTCTGAGTTTATCCGCCTCCAGGCGAACCTGACTCCATCAACCTGTGTTCAGACCTGGAATCATGATGGTGATAGCCGCGCTTTTTCCACTGCTCAATCTCCACAAACCATTTCAACTACACGCAAGTAATTAATCGCCAGCCAACTCCTCGATAACATTTTCCAAGCCGAGCAGCGTGGGAAATGTACTTTAGAGGCAAAGTTCGCGATTTCTGGCGAAATTAAGGTTTTCCCCATCAAATATGAAGCAGGACGCAAGGACACAATCTCCAGAAGTGGCGGGACGATTTGTTAAGGTTCACGCGCTAGGAGCCAAGGTTGGTGCATTGGCGCCGCCCCAACCCCACCGAGCCTGCTCACAGTTCTACATAATCTCCCTCGACTACGTGGGAAAGCTTGACATTTAACTGTTGCTTGGAAGTTCGTAGGACAATATTAAGTAATTTCAACAGCGAAAATCAGCACTAGGGCCTGCTGTTATTCATTCTAATGAGCATCGAAATGACTAGATGAGAGTCGAACAAAAAAATGCAGGGAAACAGAAAATAATAAGAAAATCAGCAACATCCAGTTCTCTGCGGTGAGTTTTTTAACCGTGCCGACTGATGGCATGAAGCCAGCAAATGCTGGAAACATATTCGGACAGGCCCTTCTCTCAGCACTGCTTGTATGCAGCTAAAGAAGAGGGGTTCCTATTGTGAGCTTCTTACACGCATTTCTCTGCTTTTTTTATTTCTGCCGACTCATTTGGCGCTCTATATCTCATATCTGAGAAGGCCATTCCCTCATTTTATCCCGAAGTTTGCCTTCAACAAATTCATTTACTTACTTTCTACTTCTTCTAACTACTCATTCAAAGCTCTCTTATTTCGCAAAATACGTTCTGCAAAGTAGTTGGGCAAAATCGATCAGCTCTAAGAACTAATAGGCTTCACCGACTACAGCAGAAGTGGGCGTTGCCAACGGAACTCTATTAGCAGTGGATGGACGCGTTTCGTCAGCGATATGTTCTGACGACGGTTTACAACTCGTTATGTTTTTACCAGCTATTCGAAGAAAACGGTCACAATCAGCAACTGCAAGTCTAATTTTGCATGACGTCTGGTGGCGCCAGCAGCGAGCGCGACGGGCACCATGGTGGCGCCGAGCCATAAAACCTCTTACAAAGCGCTAAACCGGAGGATGTGTGAGTGCGATGATGAAGGGGAGTGGAGACAGGCTAAACAAAAATCAAAATCTCATCCGGAAACCAGGGATAGGTTGAGATCTCTGCTTGGCCCCAAATATTAATATATCAAAACTTTTCTTGGGAGTTTCTCCCTCTCCGCAGAAAAGAACAGGAAACGTGACGAACTCCAGCGCAATGTTTTCCCCTCATACATATTTATCCACGGCAGCTAATTCGGGTTGTGTTGGCTGGTTAGATGACTAAGCGCGCCACGAGGCGACGCTGTGCATTCTTGAAAAACAAAATTTCATTCCCCTCGACTTGGCCATGTGCCTATCCAGTAAACAAATGGGCTGGAAATCCATGGAGTTTCATGCAAATATTGGAACTCTGCCAGGGTAGAGGTTTTTCCAAGGATCCTACAAAAGCCGGAAATGAGAAAATATGAGAAAAAGTCGGAAGTGAGAAAAAAATCTTAGCGCCATGTTCAACTCAAGGATGCGCCATGCGTGCGATTTCTACTTGGACTTTCGCGGTCCTTTGAAGTGTTTACCTTGATTCGTCTTACAATTAGCGCGTAGACTGAACACTTTCAACTGTAATGGTGGAATTCGGGAAAGTATGGCGAGGAAATAACTCATGGGCATAACAAGGGGTTAAAATATTGCCTTTACAGTATAACTCATCGCTCCCAGCTGGCAATAATGTTTACAGCAATCTTTCAAATGGATGCGCTTAGCGAGAAAACAAATAAAGAAGTAAACGTCGAGTGAGTTGAACGCCCAATAATGAGTTAAAGCGTGCGCTAAAAGATGCAAGAAATATGAAACGAAATGTCTTAAAGGCAAAATTCGGGATAAAACTAGAGACTTCCCTCGTCACCTATGAAGATTCGAGCTAAATGAATCGATATGGAAGAAGAAGCAGGAAAAACTGCGGAACAAACTCTAGATAGGACCCCTATCTTCTCAAACAAGGGCTGTGAGAAAGTCGTATCCGAGCGTGTTTTCAGCATGTGCTGACTCTATGCCATCAATATGCAGAACTCAGCAATCAAAACTGACTGTTGCATTTTTCTCCTAAAAAAACCTGATAAAAAACCTAAATTTTGCAGGAAATCGCGAACTTTGCCTTTAAGAGCTACATAAACTGCTGAGCTGCTTACTCTGCACTTAATCCTTCACGTAGAAAATCATTGAAATCAACAAATGCTTTGAATAGATGCAGTTATGGAGTATCTCGAGCTAAATAAATGGAATAAATAAGCAGAATCAGAGGTCAGTCATTGGAATAAGCTGTTAGGGACGTTGGACATGGTGTACCATACGGCCACATGAAAGCTGGTCGTTTTGCTGCTTGCTCAGCCTTTTTTCGCACAAAAAATTTTTTTCACATTGTTCTTTGAATTCTTTCTAGGTATATGCAGTTAAAGTAATCGCATGTTTCCACAAGAATACGCCTATACCTCAGAATTCGAATGGTGGGTCATCATTTACTTGAAGGAAAAGGAAGGAAAGGTGCGAAGCTACAAAGTACGGCAATTTGCAATGGGTGGTGAGATGATGCAAAGAAACTGAATTTTTCAGCATGCACGAAAAAAAACAAGAAACGTACGAAAAAAGCCCTGCTGTTGTCAGAGTGGGTAACATTTGAGTGCTTATGGGCTATCTACATAACAGCTGAGCAGAAAACCGTTCCCTGTTAACTGAAAGAAATCAACAGAGGGGCAGCGGATCGCTTTAAAGCGCTACCGTAGAGCCTACCAGAAAGAAAATACTATAAAAGTGAAAGGTTTTTGACGTTGACTTTTAAGCTTTCAACTGATGCCCCGACCCAAATTTCCTATATTTTTTGACCATACTCTTCTATCTTACTTGAATCGAACGATTGGTGTTCTTGAGCTTTGAGAAACACAGCTGGCTGTTTTCACTTTGGCTTCGCTAGTAATTTACAAATCTGCTTTGTCCGCTGTTTTCCAAAAAAAAAAACCTTCAGTTCCATACCTTGGCACGAAAGCTTCTTTGCCGAGCTTACAGATATCTGAAAACCGTTTCGACGCCCACAGAATGGGTATTTAAGTTCATATTATCGAATGCGACCCCGATAACTCCTTTATGTCCCATATGAAAGCTAGCACTTTATCGAGCTTCCAGAAACCTAGCATTCAAAACTTTCAATCGAATAAAAGCTTTGTTTTAAACTCTAAAACTTGTTGAGTTTAGGGACTTGAAAAGGATCAACTACGATTGCTGATAG
>KZ346205.1:46269-65290 GCA_002352805.1 Teladorsagia circumcincta | reverse complement strand
TTGAAGTAGAAGTCAAGTAGGAACACCAATGACGACAGCTGATTTGAACTCGAACACATAAATGCATTTGATTGCTCAAGTTGAAATCATTCAAATAAGAACAAAAAGGATTTTATCTCAAAGAAGAAATATCAGCACACGGGAAAACTCACCTGCCCGCCAGTCCTTCCGCAGGTGGAGCTGGCCATTCGCTCGGTTTCCTCACTGCTTTTATACGAGCACGCACCTCACCTATTTCGCGATCGATCTGGAACATAAAGCAGTACTACTGCAAAGTTAAGAGGCCTCATACAAATACAGTCGAACATATAGCCCCGTTAATTAATATCAGACTAGCTTAGCTAATAGACTGAAAATTTTGAAGTAGCCAGAACATAGCCCAATATCCTTGAGAGGTTAGCAGCTCTTACCATTTACCCATTAAGAAGTAGTCATAAACTACGCTAATCATTGTAACTGCGGTCAAGCGGCAGTCAATATGTAGATAATCAAGCACCTTAGATATGCGTAAACTGATTACTCTGATGAAAGAGATGAAAAAGCTCATGACTGTGATGGTATGATGGGAACCAAAGCCCTAGGAGTCGATGAAGCTTCAGTTCTATAGGATCTCATTTGCAGGCTCGGTTCTAAGGTTCGTCGACGTCGCTTACCCCTCCCTCCCCCTCTAGTTAATCGCTGCTGGTGCGCTTTCTGCTGCAGTGACATTCAGACCTAACTTTACCGAAGCTCAAACCCCATTAGGGGAACAGGAAGAGCCTGGACTCTTGAGCTACCCCCAGTTATTTTGCATCGATGCATACCTTGGAGAATTCATGCTTGATACCCTATAAACTGGTATTACTGATTTTGTAACCATACGCCCATGATCAGTAGTTTTTAAGAACGATCCCGCCAATAAATCATGAAACGAACATGTCAAGGTCTCTGAAGGGTCAGGGTCTCTTCATGGAAAGGCTTCCACTAATAGATACCAGATCGAGAGCGAAAAAAAGAAAGAGCTCACCTCTGCCAACTCCTCTTCTGTCAGCGGCGCTCTTTCACGTAAGTTAGGTGGCACGAGCTTGTTTATCGCTTCTCGGCGTTCCTTCACCACTTCTTCATGCTTTTCAGCCTAAAGTTGAGAGCTTGATTACGCCAAAATCGTGAACGACTCCGATGAGTTTACTTCTGGACCTCAACAATAGAGAAAAGGGGGGAAAGGTCGCATTCAAAAGATGTCTTATTGCTACCGAAAATCATCAGTAATCACTGGAAGGACTGCGACTGGAAGGAGGAAGCACTCACCAAGGCAGTGGCGCCCATAGCTGCAATAAGTTCTTGCATTTCGGTATGAACCTTGTCCGCTGTTGTCAACAAGGCCTTGAGTTGATTTTCCACTACAGCGCATTGTCTGAACCATTGAATCACCCATAATAGCTTTTTTGTAGATCACAAAAATCAACAACCAGCATTGCCTCACCTCATATGCTCACTCGGTTGGAAACTGGTCGACGACGGATCCATAACAAAGGCCTTTGTAGCGTCCCACTGTCGCTTTGCTTCTTCTCGTGTTAGCTTGTCAAACTCGTTTTGTTCCTCTTCGGTCCAAGTCTTATTAGAGTATTGGATTGCGCTCCAATCACATGAATATGGCCAACCGCTTACCTAGGATATGATGTGTGAAAAAAGCTTACAAAACAAGATACGTTCACTTACTTCACAATAAGCCATTGTAAGGGCTAAACAGCAATCTATTGGACTGCAGTAGGTTTCCTGAAAACAAATATTCATTATACAGTAAATCAACCCAAAAGTATACACGGACATAAAAAACTCAAGGTACTCAATACCATGATCAGAGACTTCGGCGTTTTCTGGCCATTGTCATCACCTTTCGCCAGAAACTTCTTCACCATATTATAAGAACCTTTATCGAGTTGCAATGCTTGGCACAGAATTTCGAAATTGACATTCCGACTATTATTCTCTGAAAAGGTGAACACTTAAACTTTATAAAGATTTTGCCGACAAGGAGTCAAAGGCAAAAAAACAAGGATTGTGAAAAAATAATGGCTGTCGTACCGCCTATTCCCGGAATACAATTGAGATCGGGTAACAGTTTCAACTAAGCGGACAAGTTTGGAAAAAAAAGCGATTCAGTTGCAAGCAATTATACCCACACCCCGCACGAATTTGGGCTAAGTAATTCTAAAGCTCCGCTATTAATTAATCTCCCTCTGGTGCGCCACGCATTCCACTTACATCCAGAAACACAGTGGTACTTGAATGCGACATAGCCTATAGAGTGAGTTGTGGGAACACGTCAATGCAATTTCATTGTTATATCCTCCTAGGGTAGTATAAGACCAAGTACTGACTTAGGAACAAGGGGAAGCTTGGTTGGTTGGACTGAGCGGGATTTGATCGGGGATTCGACCTCTAGACCGAGAGGGAGCGGGAAGCGGCGCCACTTGTCACTACACCACCTCCGCCCGCAAAATTGTAGCACTTATGTTGGAAAATAAGCCGGTCATTGAATACCTCTGCCCGACTTAGCCTCCTAAAACATCCTGAACCCACCACGCAGCTGTGGACCCTATGACGAGGTCGCGCAAAACATAACAAAGGTCAGCGATTCGAGAGTTTCAAAGTTATGAAATTTGACGCCGGATGCACTTACCGTCCATGATCGCACACAGTATTACAAGTATCAGCTGCTCTCTAGTCATGTCAAACTCGCTTTCGAAATAGATGTCGCCCTTCTCTTCAAAACGATCAGCAATGTCCTTCATTTGATGGGGATCAAAACAGGGCTTATCACGGCGCTAAATAGACAGAGAAAATCATAAGTGCCTCTACGATTCATGAACTGAATTTCACTACAACTAACCCGTTGTAAATAGTCCTCCGGAATCACAACCTCATAATTCGTGAGATTTTCTGCGTCCAAGTAGGTGAACCAGCTAAAGCACCAAACTAATCGCAAATGTGATAGCCACAAGTCAACCCTATTTAGAAAGCGCTCACTCCAGTAATTCCTCGCATCTGCCTTTGATAACATTAATCTCGTCCTCACTCAACACATCCCACTGAGCAGAAGGATCGTGGATGGAGATGATCATATTTTCAGCAGCAATCGAGCCCAATTCCAACTGCAAAAGGATCTTCACAATCGAATGCGGAAATACAGGGTAATAGCTAATCCAATTTCAGAAAAAATCCAGAACATGGAACTCGTTGTGGTGCAAAAAACGTATCGGTATGCTTAATCCTCCAAGAATCTTTTCTCTCGAGTATCGCTACTATTATATTTTCTCATGAGAAATCTATGCTGAGGCTTTTTTTAAACAAACTTGTCAGTAAGAGGGTGAGCTACACGCCGAGATCAAATATAGCCCCTCCTTGAAGCAATTCCTATAAATCGACAAGAAAAGCCACTCTCCCCTCTTCGATGACACACCGGAAAGGGGCTTACATTCAGTTATATTCTTTCCCCAGGGGAAGTGCCCCCCGCCGCTGATCCAACCCTGAAATGAGGAAGATGGTGTTGCGACATGGGACCAGCCATACTCTGCGATTCTAGATTCATGAAAGCTGGTCCCTGCAGGGAAAGGAGTGCCTCGACAAGGGAGAATAGCTAAAACATCACGCGTTCAATGGGGGTCTTATGACGCAACCCTGTCTCCCCCAATCTCGAATAGAGACCGCGGTAGGGGAAGCGTTCTCCGGGGAGGATGGGATACGGCCCCACTAAGGACTGCGTCAGACTTTGCGAATCGAGCGATTCAGCGTGCGCGGTCGCGTAGCGTACAATGAATGGTTCCACCCACGGCGGATGCAAACGATAGTGCTGTGGTTGGGCGCGCGATATTGGATAACATTGATCCCTTCCCTCCCAAGTACTATGCTTACCCGGGTTTACGGACTACTCGAACTTTCGCATATGGTCCTGCAACGAATGGCGGAGGTGCAGACGATTATAAAACGGGTGAAGCCAGGGGCTAAGCCTTGAGAGAGCATCGAACTGAGGCGGTTTAAAGGACCGAGTTCAAGTAGTCCGTCAACCGCCCCGGCTCCTTTAGGCAGACTTCAGACTTTGCGAACGAACGATTGGCTAGCGTTACCAACAAG
Source organism: Teladorsagia circumcincta (assembly GCA_002352805.1). Lineage (NCBI taxonomy): Eukaryota > Metazoa > Nematoda > Chromadorea > Rhabditida > Trichostrongylidae > Teladorsagia > Teladorsagia circumcincta. Next base: position 61,177 of record KZ346205.1, on the reverse strand, counting down.
TATGCATTCAATTATTACAGAAAGGCAAAATTTTATAGAAAAAAAAGCCCTCCACATCACTGAAAGGCGTAGACGTTGAAACACATATACAAGGTATCAAAAACGTATGAGCTACAAAGCCTAGGAATAGAATCATAGGGTCTATTCCACTTAGGGGGGGCATCATTATGCAGCATCTCGGCGTTCTTCTGTAAAACCGCACATTCTAGTTTCACACGCATGTCAAGCGACTGCCCTCACCCCCCACCCCAGAGGCTGCCCACATTCCCCCTGGCTTGCAGTTGCAGTAGCTTTCAGGAGAGACTGCATCACGATGCCCCCTAACTGGAATAGACCCGAATCATAAGTATTTAACATGCGATAGACGGGATCTACTGAAGGGAAAAGGTTTTAATGCATTGAATTGCAACAACCATAAAATTTATAAACTCACGAGTGATTTTCCTCGCCCAGCGGGAGTCGGCAGTTCATCACCCATCGTTCTCTTAAATAGATTTCATATTCACTCTAATCGTTTATTGCAAAATGCACAAATAACATTACACTAGAGTATATTACAAAAAGCATCTCGTGAAAATTTAAATCGCAGAGAGCGCGTCGCCTAATGTGTCCTTTCTGCAGACTACATACTTCACGCGTAATAATAAAGATACGGTACATTCTGACGAAAGAAAAGCTGAAAGGGCAGGGGGCGGGGTACACTCTTACGAAAGAAAAACTGAAAGTGTCAGCCGTGTGTTGTGAATTTCTCAACAGGGGTCGCTTTTTTTGGAAGGGGGGGGGGAATGTGTGTGGGGTTAACAAAGGTCAGAAGTTTGAAAAGAGATCTGTGGAGCTTGATGGGACGTGTTTGGCAGGTTTTTTGACAATTTCGGCGGAATCTCTGGGGAAGAAGCATGAAATGGAGAAAATTAGAAACAAGGGGGGGGTCTTTAAATTCTCGGTATTGGACGGCTAACAGTGGCTGGGAGTGTTCCGAGTGGAAATAATCGCCGCTTCTCTTCACTAAAAAATTATCAGTGATCTAAAAGCTCTACAACTTTATAGGCCTTATTCCTTGCCACGCAGTGCTCCTTGGGAGGTCCAGTATAATAGCAGGGCTTGGTTATGATTTTATAATGTTTCGGTGAAGAAAAAGAAAACCTCGTTAACACGTTGACGACATAGCGCGTTTTGGCTTTTTCCGCCGCCTGGGACATAATCGATTTCGCGGGCGCCGCCGCCGCGGCAACTATGTATGCCGCTTTGTCCCAGAAGGTGCGTTTTTGGAACCTCTCAAGGAAAACATACTTCCGCGGGGGCTAACTTAAGTAAGTTCATTGACATGATAAAAATGCTCACAGAAGTGATTTGTTTACTAGAAAGTTCTCTCAATTAGACGCCTGTTCAGGCATATAAAATGGTCGGAATTGACTATGATGTCTATGTAGAAGATGCTCTGCGACTGATCCATATCCTGATAGAACCGGATGCTGTAACTTTTTGCATGATCGTTATGTTCTTTGCTTATTTGCTTGTCTACGCCCACGTAAAAATCGAAGTTCAAAGTGGACTGAGAATTTCGTGAGGTTCAAAAACCTCGTTCCCATTCTGCATATCTAACCTATTTGTGGACCGAGTCGTTTATGGTTACGATGGTGTATGTTCTAAAATATGAAAACAAAAAACCTAGGAAAGACTTGCGCGTTCAAGAAAAAACTGAATGTAAAGGTTGTGGCAACTATAGTTGCCACAATGTCCCATGAGGTGCGAAAATGGCGGCATACATAGTTGCCGCGCTGTCGTCGTAATTAAGGTGTAATTAATGTTAATTAAGGTGTACGTAAGAGCAGAACTTCCTTGCTTTAATCGGCTCTCTTTAGTTTAGTGTACTGGTGCACTTGAGGGGGCATCGTTGTGTAGAGTTTATACGCCCAACACCCCCTCTCTTAGCTTGGAACTAAGCCTTAGGGTATGTGAAAGCAATTCCCCCCCCTAAAATTCCCCTCCTCCTGGGGCCGGACTCAATCCTTAGCCAAGGGGTGGGGGGGACGAGAACTCCTTCAAATTTTCTGTCTTTCAACTGGGATTGTTCCTGATAAAAGGCTTACATTCAATGTATTTATATAGATCAAAGTACAGGGTGGGCCAAAATTATGGTAACCAAGACATTACGACATTAAAAACGAATATTAACCTAATCAAACAAATCAATTACGGAATTGTGTTGGCCAGTAATATCACAATGCGAAGCTGAGTTGGGTTTGGAATCTGGTAAATATTGCATTGATACAGGCCATCGGATGGAGAGGGAGCCGTACACGGTGGCATGCAGGTGAAACGTGTCGAAACGATTCCAAATTTTTTGCCGTGCCCTTTTCAGGAAATCAGACTTCATTAGGATTTTAGTTTGCTCTTGCCCCCTGCATCACGGCGCAGAAAATCCAGCAGGTTTCGGTGGGGGAATTTTAGGTATCAATTGTTCGAAGACCATGAGCTCGAAAAATCATTCTTTGCAGACTTTTTGCTTTATGACTAGATGCCCTGTCCTGCTGAAACGCTAAAGTAATGTACTCGAGTAGCTTCCCATACATGACAGACATCAGACATTAAGAGTGTCCGAGTGATCTTTTACACCAATTTTTTCAATTTGGCCGTACGAAAGTGGTAATGAGGGTGACGTTTCTGCACTTGGGAGTTGTCCTGGTTCTAGCTGTAACTCTCGGGTCCCCTCGCGTTCCATTAGTGGTGGTTCCTAACGTGTTAAAGCGTTCAACCATTACCCATAAGAACTTCTTTGTCACTTTGAACTGTCCCTAGATTTAGCGTGCCACGGCCCTGGGACTGTTCAATTCGAGTAATGGCATACTGTGATTTTATTGCTTCACTAATTGTAAGAACTATATGATATTGGGTGCATGTGGGAAGAAGACATTGTTCTTCATCATTTTATGCCTAAATTAGAAAAGGATAAATAAGGGATCCCCAAAAAAGTGGGTTTGACCGTGCGCGCTCGCGGTTACCATAATTTTGGCCCACCCTGTAAATATGTACTGAAAATGCTGGAACTATATTGCTGAAAACAAATAAATTCAAAGGCATTTTTGTCTCCCAACCTCTTGGGGGGGACTGAGTTCGGTCCCTGGAACCTGTGCCCACAATGATGCCCCCTAACTACACCAGCGCCAGGAGTAATTGTTCAAAGCTCAAAGGGGACACGTAGCGCTCCCTAAAACCCTTGGGAAATCTCATCCAGTAAGGAGGCATGTGACGCGAAAATTCATTCGCCGAAATTAGTCATTTTTTTTTGCAAGAGAAATGGTTCACTCACTCCGGATCCCCCACCCCGCCGCACCAGCAAAAATTGGAATTTTTGAAGTTCGCACCTCAATCCGCCTTACCAGATGAGACCCCCTCAGCGCTAATGACAGCTTATCGCCGACTCGTTTGTTTCCCCGCGTGGCTCAGCGGTCCCACACGGCGACCAGAGAAGCTCCAAGTTGCTGCCAGCCGGTGACGTAGGCAGCGGGTTGCAAGCCCCGCCCACCACGTGTGTGGGGGCCGCGGCCAGATCGCGGTCTGACGACGTTCGCGAGGCGCGCACTCGCTTATTAGGCAACTTCCAAGGTTTCTCTTCGCCCTATGGATGTCTCTGTTTATATGATCCCTGGGATACCCATGAAGCTCGTTCATGTGGGTCTTTTGAGACCTTTTGACTGGGAACCCTCCATTTATGGGGTTGGCATGTATTACCAAGGGAATTCACAGCAGAACTTGTTGAGGGAGCATTATAACTTCCGGGGCTTTGTGTCGGGCTTGAAGAAACTGGCTGTTGTATGTGAAACCAGTTCGTATACCGCGCTCTATTATCGATTCTTACGGTGACGCAAGGTCGTCCTTGAATTTCATTCCCACGTTCCCATCCTTACGACATTGTCCTTCATGTATGCACTCTTAATAGCGTTCTGTCATCGTCGCAGTTGTGTCATTCGTTTCGTTTTCATCGAATATTTCATAACTTACTTGATAAATTCAGCGCTTTGGGTTACCGAAAGCCTCATGGGCCGTGGTGTGGTGGTAAGCCGACGAGGCTGTCCGCTCGTGCTCCTTTTCAACCTTGTGCTTCAGGTGGGTGATTTTTGTAAGATTCTATACCCAATTATGAAAAATAGGTTTTTTTTCTGTTTGCCTACCTGCTTTCCAAGTTGCGAAAGAGGTGGCGCGTAAATCCACAACAAAGTGTTGTTGTCTGAGAGAAATGCCCCGCACAAAGCTCCCGCAGATCCGGCAAATAATGAATAAGCATCGGATAACAAGGATTAAGGCGAACAAAAGGGTTGTGGGGTGTTGCCTCAGTGCTTTTATTCACTAAAGCTACCTTTGTGGAACTAGGCTTAGCCCGTATTGAGACTGGGGTTGGAAGGTTTTGTGGTGTCATGTATTTCTTTCATGCCTCGTCGAAAGGTGGGATCTCACCCAGTATGGGGACAATGTGGCGAGACAGTTCACATCGCCTACAAATTTTTTTCGCAAGACAGGGAAATGGCCGGGGTTCGTGAACTACCTCGCTTCCACTTTTACACTCACCGGAGCTTCCCTCCCAAACGAAAAGTTGTATTACTTCAGGCGATTTCAATTTTCGCACCACATGCCCCCCTCTCTAAATGGATGAGACTTGAGATGAATTTCATTGTTGGGGTCCCACTCAATTCAGTTTTTGAATTTTTTTTTCAAGGGGAGTTCGCCAAGGACTTGACATCCATCCAAAATCAGTAGTCTGTGCGTTTTTGAATAACCAGCCACTCAGCTTCATGAAGGGTAATGGTGTCGCTAGCCTTTTTTTCGCGGCACTTCTCCTTATCAACGTCTCAGCACGTCTTCCGTAAACAGTTGCATTATCACGGTTTTGCAAAGCGTTCTGATAAGGCTTATCACTAGTCGGTGTCAGTGTGCTTCCGTGTACCAAAGAACTAATTTCGTTGAAGTTGTAGTAATTGAATGAAAATTGTAGTTTCAATTCCTGTACCAGTGAAAATCCATGATGTGCGTTTTTGTGAGGTGTAACTTTCCTTTCAGTCCGTATTCAGTGTTTGTTCAATCAGACTACATCACATGAAAGTATTGGGAAGAAAGGGGCATTTTCTAGGTAAAGGAGGAACTTCTGAGCATGCAACAAACATTTGTTTATTTACTTATTTATTTGCTACTTTGTTCATTACAACGCTAGAAAGGGAGCGCTAGACTCGCTATACCGACAAGCATAAGCAAGTCAGAAATAGGAATGTGGTGCAAACTATGCCTGTAGTAGGGGATTTGATATTGAAGTCTGATGGACGTCCGGGAGCCTAAGAAATTTGAGATTTACCGGGGCGTAAATATGCAGAAGCTGCCCAAATGTAAAAAGGGTGCGCCTAGTAGTGGTTGTAGGTGGTGTTATTGCATCAGAATGATTCGTCAGATGATTCGAAATGGACTCAACCTGATGCTGGGTTTATATCGGTTGAAGTAGATTAAAGACTCTCCTCTATTTGTCTGATCAAAGCCTTTACATAGAAATCGATAAATATCTTCCACGGGTGCCTAGGTAGACAAGAGTTGTTGTTAGGACTAAATGAAAATGGAGAAGTCCATCCTTAATCCTTGCTGACAGTGTTCCTTTCAGATATGTATATCAGCAGCAAATGGCTTTCATGACCTGGCCAAGTCGGCGGTGATAACGTTCGATCCTCCAATGATACACGACTTGGTCGAAGGCCACAATCGTACCGTATCGGTGTCAATGGGGATTCCTCATGAGGCGTACGGCACACTGACCTCTGATGGAACATATCGTTTAAGTGTTGGGTATGTTTGTTATTCTCCTCGATAACCAACTCCTCGACAACCTTAGCAAACATCGTTGCTTAACTTTACAACGATACAACTAGGGCACTTTTTTCTCGCAGATCGTGGTCACAGTTTAAACTACTCTGTTGATTCCCACGTATTCTGGGTAAAAGCTCACGAAAACAATCGCTGTTTCTTCAGCTTATTTGTCTTTAGTGTAAGAATTAAAAGACAACGGAGCTCTTTGAATAGAATGGCATGTTTGCATGGGGCTTTCTTGCGGGGTTCGTTGAGGTGCTTTTGCAGTTAGGGGAGACATCTCGGTGAAGTGCGAACAGGAATAAGAATCAGCAGGTGTGAAAATAATTGGTAAGTACTAACAAATAAGGACATTAGAGCGCTCACATCGATACCATAAGGCGATAGGAAAAGGGTTTAGAAATACCTAATAGAGGGTTACGGGTTACGGGTTACTTGACTTCCTTATAGTCTGCCACAATTGGCTAGAACACAGACACTTAAAAAACAGGAGGAACACAAGGACTAAGCCTCGGAAGGAGTAAGGGCGAGAGAGCGCAGGCGGGAGCACCAAATTGAGGCGGTTTAAAGGGCCAAGTTGAAGCAGTCCGTCGACCGTGGGGGGCGCAAAGCTCATATTAAATAGCTTCTTTAATCTTCATGTCAGTTTTTTGGAAAACCTTCCGGATCATATCTCCTTTGTTATGTGGTGTGGTCGGTTTCAAAGTGAATCTATTAAGGTATCAGCGCGCTCAAGGGACGCCAATTACATAAAAAAGAAATATATCTAGGGTTCGCTGAATGTCATGTATCGTTATACCATTCAGATCATTCCATCCGGACATCGCAGCTTCAACTAGTTGTTCAGACGTAACCAAGTCATCGTTCGTATATAATAATGACTCTCAGTTTTACACAATAGATGTAAGTTATCTACACTCGATAGCCCCTCTCCTGTTTATTTTTTACCACTCTAGACTGCTGTGATAGTGCAAGGAAACTCATTGGGAAAGACTGGTTTGAGATTGCGTTTGGTACGCGCGGAGAACTGGACCGACATGGATGAGTCTTGGAAGGTGACTTTTTTATTTTGGCACAGTGTCGCTAAACATCATGCGCCCATCACCAGTATGATTCGATTAAGATACCCGAGAAATTGGACGACAACTCGCGTAATTTGCTAGATGTATGGGTTAGAAGAAGTATGGATTCGGAACGTTGGACGCATATTTTTGTGGCATCAGTTGTGATTTTGATCACATTTGCCAACATACTTATGGGATGTGAGGTAGGATAGGTGGTTGTTGGTAGTTTGTTATCAAAAAGTATTCCGTGCATGGGATGAGGTCAGATTTCCTCCTCACGCGGAGTGTTTGGTGATTTTGATGCGTTCCCGAGAAGGGTAAGCTCAAAAACTGGGAATGTTTAAAGCTTTTGATATCTTTCCGTGACGGATCTCTCAAACTCTTCTTTTTAGCTGGACATGAGCGCTGTTTATGAGACCATAAGAAGACCTGTAGCGCCAGCAATTGGATTCGCTGCTCAGTTCGTTATTATGCCTTTGGTTAGTTTATTATTTGCGTTTATTCGAACAAACTTTGACAAAGCATTTTTTCCATGGTTTCTAATAAAGAGTTTCATATTTCAGCTCGCCTACGGCATAGCAAAAACGGTGTTTGTGTCACGTGGACTATTTTCATTGGCCCTTGGATTATTCATCACGGGATGTTCTCCTGGTGGTGGAGCATCCAATTTTTGGACACTTCTTTTGGATGGAAACGTGAATCTCTCCGTAACAATGACATTTGTGTCAACTCTCGCGTCACTAGGTATGTTATTATCTAATAGCCAATACTCTGTATGTTGTTTTTTTTACAAGTATGACTTTGTATCCTTTGCACCACGTTATTTCAGTAATGATGCCATTTTGGATCTCAATACTTGGAAAAGAATTTCTGCAAGGGTTCTCGACAGAGACCAAAATTCAAATTCCTTACGGTATGGCATTTACCTATGGTTCCACGGTACACATTGGCGTTGCGAAGATAATTGTTAATTTCTTGTTTACAGCGAAAATTACCCGCTCTCTTGTTGCTCTTGTCGTTCCACTTCTCATAGGTATCGCTATAAAGAAATGGAGACCATTATGGGCAGCGAAGTCACGCAAGGTAACTTATGGAACTGGTCTCACAGTATTCAAAAAATGTTTCACATTGGAAAATTGATTGTATCTACATATTCGTCGGTCTTTTCGGGAAATTGTCCGAATTTTCACTGGGATAATGTATCTCTGAGAGAGAAAAGCGCTGACTGTGCTAAATTATGTGAAAAGAACGCCATAATTGTTGTCAGCTCATCGGTGCTTATCTTATGCTGCTCTTTGTGGTCACAGCTGTTGAGCAAAATAATGCGTCACCGAACGCGGAAGGAAAATTAAAGCATTTATCGGCCGAAATTGTTGTCTGGGATGCCTGCAAGTTGTATAATTACGTGACACCCGATGATTTGGAATTTTAATCATTTTGCATTTGACACGAAATGTTGTTCGTTACTGCGAATGGCTATTGCTCGCTGCAAAAGAAGTTCAACATGTTAAATGCGAAAAGAAGCGTCTTGGGAATGCGCTAAGCCTCCTTTTATTATAAGTGGAAATAATGGGCTACTACATATGTTCTACGGACAATTGTGCGCGATTCTACACTATAGTACCCAGGAGTAGACTGGAGAAAGGAAAAACTGTCAATGAGAACAAGTTGTAGTTTTCCTTTGGAAGGTTGCAAATTTAGTTGTGGAAGATGATTCGCCTACGGTAACGACCCGAAGCGGTTACCGACCAAATCCACTCAGAACACATGTAGTCGATTTGCACTTCAGTCGCTAGAAGTGAAAGCTTCCTACGAAAGCGAAAAGCGGGAAGAAAAACCTGCTTCAATTTTTTCAACGAATACGTACTCCAACTCAATTAAGCTAATGAGTTTTGCTGTCTCTTTTCCACTTTCTAGTGCAAGGCTGTCAAAATTAATATACAAGTTGAGAGTGAATGGCTCTTTCCGCCTAGCGCTATTGCCTTGTGGAAACTCCGATTTTTAACATACACGCAAGGGGACTTTGGATAAAGCAGCGCGATGTCGATTGTGAGGGTTGAAATGAATTCACAGGGTATTTAGCGTGTGAGTGGTCAAATCAAAGATTTTGATTGAAAACTATCGCATATTTGATAATTCCGATGATTCTCAGTTGTAGTTGTCTGAATCATAGATTCAGTTTCCCTAGACGGACACATCATTATGTAGGACCTGGGATTATTAAAAGTTATGCGTGAGAGCCGAGTTCGGATATCACGTATGTGTCGTATCCAGGGACCAACGAATGCGGGATCTACTGTTAATGAACACATTACAAGTATAAACGCTAATCCGGTTGCTTTGTTCTTGTTGCGTTCTGAGCTAGCCATTAGCAAGTTGCATAGCCAGTCAGAGCGCTGTTTTTTTGATAAGATTACTGCATGGTTACTGCAAAGCAATGCAAGCGTTGGGATACTGCGGTTGTAAACAGGAAAAGGTGAGAGTGATTGCAGGGTAAATTATAAACACTGGCGAATATTTCTCAGAACTGCTTATCAGGATTTTGATTAGCTCCGCAGTAATCGTAGGCCGCCTCAGGGAGGAGATTTCTTTCTCCTTTTGGCTATGCAGGCCTGGATGAGGAAATACGAAGTACTACATATAAACCTTAAGGCGTCGCTCAAGATGTTAATTATAGACAGAACTTTTGCTCATACGGGACTCGAACTCGATTTCGTGGTTCTTGTGCAAGGATGTTAGTCCCGATGTCTACGGATTTTTAAGAAGTTTGTTTAGAAATAAGGGGCTGGGCAGGTCTTGAACTCACTCGAATTCAATGGTAGTTGACTATAACCTGTTTGAAAATGGAGTTAATCAAATCAAGTTAATTTTAACGAGCGAAGAGTAAAACACGTTTTCCAATGGTTCTATTTTGCAGATTATGCGGCCATTTATAATATTTGTACTGATATTTGTGGTTGTATTTGGCGCGATCACAAATCTGTACATGTTCAGAATGATGACAGTGCCTGCGCTACTAGGGTAAGTTCATCCATCGGATTAAGTCACTCATTTTTGATTTGTCGCATTAAGAGAGATCGAATTGACTTCATTGAAGATTTACGATTTTTTTCCAGAGGTCTTCTGTTGCCATGGTGTGGTTTTATGTTTGGTTGTTTTGTGTCGATTATCACACGTCGTTCACCGCCCGATGTGACAGCTATCGCCATAGAAACCGGCATTCAGAACACGGGCATAGCTATTTTAGTGTTGAAGGTAATCGCAGCTGTTCTAATGAGTAGTTATATGTGGCAACATGTAGTGTTTCCTAATGGATTCTGAAAGAGCTGGTTGCTGGGGCAAATTCCTATAAAGGAAGAAGAACAAGGTCGCTGCCCTTGCAAATACGATCCGAGGGTGGCGTTTATACATAGTTTCTGTAAATATACGGTACATTAATTCAACTTCTGTAGTCACGGGCACTTGATCTCTTAGCATTGCTGAGAAATAACAACCAAAAGTTCACTCGCATTCCCGCTGGGATCGCAAGTGTGCTGCCAAATGCTTGTTTTTATAACTCGTTAAAACTTAAAAAAAATACTCTTCATTTCGGAAAACGAAAAGAGCATGATGTGCAGCCGCACACCACAAGCGACGATGGCAAGAACAAAAAAGCCACATTTTCCTTGGCCGTCGTCATTTGTGGTGTGTGGTCTGCACTCCACGCTCTTCTCGTTTCCGAAATAAAGTATAGATTTACACTTCGAAAGGGGTCTGCAAGTTGAGATGGAATGTGATCGGCCGGACACCTTAGTTGTATTTAAGTTAGCATACGTAGGAAAGTATTTCTTGTGTGATGGTCCTTAGCGGCTTGAAATTCGCTGCTTGGATTCCATCAATTTTTCTTCAGCTTTCAACCATTTGTTTGTTTCTGCTAATTTTTTTCTGAAGCGATGGAAACAATGGCACCGGACCAGGAATTAATTTTATACCTTTCCGAATTTTGTCCTTGTGCGTCGATCTCGGCAAAATCAACTTCTGTAGATTAATCAGTTGTTCGTAGTATTTGAACACGTTTCCATGGATTCGTAGTTCTGTGTGAAAGTGGAGGCAGGATTAGTAATGTTCAAGTGGAGGTATGCATTTCCACTGAATAATGCATGGCATGAAGTGGTATCCATAAATTATTGCTTATGTTTGCGTGGAATCAGTAATTTCATCAAATACGCGGTGGCAGGCATGTGGCACGAAAGCATTCCTAATGAAGAGCTTGAGGTGAGGAAATTGGCCAGTGACGTTAATGGACCACGCGATTGGAGAAGTTACTCATTGCAAAGAGGGTCTTAATGGCTTTCTTGGAGAAATGATGGGTGCGGAGTCTAATCGAGACCAAGAATCATAGGTGAAGCGGTTTCCTGGATGCAGTTTATGTGGAAGACTAATTGAGAATTTGATGACGGATTATGTCATCACATTTGGTGTCATTACGGTAGGAGCCTTAGTCACCATTCCATCAAAATTGGAATTCTTCCGGAAAGCGCTGGTATGTATGAGATTGAAATGTTGTCTCTGAGATTGAGAAATGTCGCAGAGGAATGCAGGGGCCGGGTTCAATCCTCCCCGAAAGGGTTGGGGGGGATGAGAGTCCCTCCAAATTTATTTGTTCCTAACGATATAGTTTATTCATTTTCAGTGCATGTTTTCTTGACCTGTAGCCTTTATCAGGGCAATCCCAGTCGGTAAGACAGAGAAAGTTGGATTTTCGCCCCCCTCCACCCCACCCACTAGGGAAGGATTGGTTTCGGCCCCAAGGAGAGGGCAGGGGCAGGGTAGAAGGCGAAAGAGATTCAAGGAGCTTGCAAGCGCAGTCTGCTAATTTAGCAACCCGATTCCGGAAGGTGTTATTGACAGTTTGGGAAGAGAATTGGCTACTGCTCTCGGAGAAAGGTAGTGCCAGGATCGAACTAGTGTGGTTCTGGCACTCGCGTTGGTGCGAAAAGGGCGGTAGTAAAGCAAAAAGGAAAGGTTAGTTGGAGACACTACATGAGGGCTTCATCAGATTTTTGGTTTGGCTATGCTAAGGCAATGAGGACTCAACACAGAGGAAGAGGGTGGCAAGAGTTACCAGATCAGAGAGTCCTAGACACGAGCATTCTGCAGCGTTTGATGGAAGTTGAAGCAGTTAAAGCGGATTACACAAGGCGCCAGTGCTCTTGTTGGACACTTCAGAGCCGTAAGTAGCGGACTTCTGTGACTTTGTGAGCAATTCTATTCACTTGAACTCATCCTGCATTGTATCTTCAATCGGTCGTCTGTAAAGCAGGGCGTGCGATTGCGCTTCGCATGTTTGAAAGGATTCTTGCCGATCCTACGCCATTGCAAATATCGGAATTAGAAATTATGAAGTCTGGTTTATTTTGAAATTTATCATGGAATGAGGAAGTTGCAGTACTTCGGAATTAGTGAAAATGGTTATCCTGCTGTGTGTGGGTGGAAAGGTAGGAGGGTGGTACTGAACTGAAAAAAATGGCCTGTGGGAGGCCCATTACCTCAACCCCAATTCGAAGACCGAGGTTTGATGCTATTTTACCTGCAGACCTTTTCATTATTTTCTCTTTATTTGTCGCCGACTTCCTCTAAATTTGCAGTTGTAGTTGAAATCATCGGGGGAGCCCCACTTTGACCGAAGTATCTCTGGCAATATTTTAAGCTTTCTACTGATTAAATGTTTCATTATTGAAGAGTTTGGAAACGTCTATAAATCGCATGTTTAGGCGTCTTTCTCGCAGCCAGATGCTGATATAGGAGCTGTGATTCCAGTAATTGCTGCCTGCTTTACACCTGGACCACTTCTGCTCGGAGCGGCAGTACATTTGGTGATGAAGAGGCTGAAGAAGAGAACAGCGACAGTGAGTTGAAATTGACTAGTTATAAATACGCCCTTTTCAAGAAAATAATCTTTTCATTTCACTTTCCAAGTTCTTCAAGTTCTAGAAGGCGCAATCTCAGAGGGGGAGTGGGGAAGAAAGTGATTTTCCAAACCTTCTCAGCCTTTTTTCCATCTCTCCTTAATTTTATTGAATATTTGATGGATGGTGAAGTTATCGAGTTTTTTCCAAATCCTATCATGTATTCGGCTATCATTTCGTGTCATATTTTCTGCCTTACACAGTGCCTAAATCGACCCGGCTATCGGTGTTTTTTCTACCAGACAGTTCTAGAGGTAATTAGGTAATTAGCTGCTCCAGCTGGTGAATGGTGGGACGAGTATGAGTCGTCCAGCGATGGCGGTTCCATTGGTCTCCATAAGTCTCCACGCTGCATTTGTAAAGCAACACCCCAGCAGAAGTCGTACCATAAAATCTGATTTCTGTGTGCCATAGAGTAGACCGCGAGTATCACAAATGTGCCGTTGCGGCGACTCAAAAGCGCGCGACAACGGGGCTAGGGCCCTACAATGTCAGCATTTGTCGACTAATTTTAGCTTGGACGAGATGCCTCGCGCACATCCCATGATACGCAGCGTATATTACGGCGTCGCGGCTAATTTAAATACGCGCGGATTAGTAGAGTCATGGAGCAAGCACGTTCGTACAACTCGTCCGGCCCGCCCCTTCCTTATTTGATAGGGCAATGCTTGTCAATGGCTCCTTCGACGGTTTTCTTTGCTTCGTTTTTCATTTTTAGTCAACCGTGCATCCACAACTCCATTTTCGACCGATGTGGGCCATAAATGTGATCTGGGGGTGTTGCTTCAATCTGAGTACACTTATTAATTACCGTACATTTTAGCTGGAAGAGATCAAGGGGACAGCGAACGCAGGTCAGGAACCTGAAGAGGTCCCATCATCGATGTCGCTGTTGCAGCAGCCGAACGCAGAACCAGGGAAAGCAAATGATGCGACTGCCATTGCTACTATAGCCTGATTCTCATGGCTTTTAAAATCTCATGTTAACCCCATTCTGGCCGCTCTACTTGTAGCCAAAGCGTAAGTATGGATTCCAGAACAATCCATTCATTGATCTTTCTAATGAAACAGCTGACACCTAGATCACTGCGTCTTTTACTGTGTTTTATTTTATTGTATTGTCGAGTTTGTTTTTCTATTTAACAGAGATCCTAAGATTAGTTGTATTTCGTGAGCTTTATGGTTGGTCGTGATGTAAAGAGCCGGTGTTCGTCCTCATTGAATTAGAGCTATAGAGATTTTTATTTGTATCGTTTCTAATGATGTTTGTATAGTATTATTATGTCATTGTCCAACATATCTTGTGGTGTGGTCAAGTATGAGCAAAGTGCTGATGGGGAATGAATTTTGTATGTTTGTGAAGTGTTTAGGTCGAAGGTCCTTTCTTTGCGGCTCCTTGACGTCTTGATGGCGCACGGGTAGGAGGCGCCGCTAGTACGGTGAACATCAATAGCACAAGTTTGAGAATTTCTGAGAATAGATATGATTTCTCTGAAATCAGAAGCTTGGCTTACACTTGAACCCACCATTGCAAACACTCAAAAAAAAATCCAACTTATTTGACGGTTACTGGTGTTAGTGCGTGGCGCAGTCTGGGATATTTACTGGAGTAAAGGTTTATAGTGATTTCTGAGTACAATTCACACAGTAAAGGGGAAGCATTTAGTGAAGAGGTGTTTCATGAATCGGTCACCAATCGATGTTGGCCAACTTCATGCAATTGCAACGGCGAAGCAGTTGTGTCAACAGTTGTTTGTGTGCATAGGCAGCTTCCGAACTTTTTTCGTGGGGGTGTTCTCCCACATAGTCACGGGGACTCCGATGCAGGTGTTTGCAATGTTGAAAAGTTGCTGAATGGTTGCCAAAATCGGTTATTTGGATTTGATGCTGCTGTAGTCAGATTAGAGCTTTCAACGTTGAATTGGGAAGAGGCGCCGCTAAAAGCGACAAAATCCGTACATTGACCCCTATACATGCCAACTTAGCCTCTGGCAGCCTGAAGCATCACTGTCAACTCTTTTTCGAATTCATTTTTCTTCTTTAGTACAGCCA
>KZ346203.1:34136-45355 GCA_002352805.1 Teladorsagia circumcincta | reverse complement strand
ACACGCAGTTCTCTACCACTCCCCGCGCTCCCATAATCTTTCATCCCTCAGCTGATCTACGGAAATTCTCCACAGCGTGGAGCAAAGGGCTCGTATTCTTCTTTTTTCTCCTCTGGCGGTCCACCTCCCGCCCCTGCTTTCAAATTTGAGTGGAATTACCTAATCATCTGATCCTGAATTTTGCCTTTAAGCTGCAACAACGCTGCTCGGATTAAATGGAGGGAGCCCACCAGAATCTTCCGCGATCAAAGGTGCTCCATAACGTTCAAAGGGAACCGGACGTGACGGCCACAGGATCATTCGATAAAAAAAGCGATAAACTGAAGGCAAATGACCGGAGAAAGATTATTTCCGAAGAAAAGATGGAGGGACGTTATATCAAAGGGTCTCACTAAAACCAGGGCGAGGCAGAAGATGCCTCAAACACGACAAAGTGGCGAGGTCCAACAAGAACAGCAGACCCTGCGACTGAAAGGGAACAAAGCTTGAGAGAAGACGAAGACTCGCTTGAAAATTTCTCTCCTCATTCCCTTTAATAATCCCTTTGAATATTTGAAGGCGAATCCTTCCTTGTCAAGGGAAATTCCCTTCGAAAACATCCAGATTTTCTCAATAGAATCGCCCTGCTAATGATAGATTTGAAGCATTCGACGCTGACTTCTTCTCTTGAATGCAGCCGTGATATCTTGTTGCCAAGGCCCATTGAAACTCTATTTCCTTCCTCTATGGCTTGTGAGGGGTGGCCATTTTGACTCCGCTTGTTAATAATTAGTAACTCACATTTTTGTCCCAACATTTTCATCTCAACTCACACTTTACATTTTTGTTTTAGAACTTCAAGAGAAATGTTAAAGGCGTGAAATATTTTTTGCTAAGTAGCACCCACACTAACCTACTTGATCAATTAGTCAGCTCATTTGCACGCTGCCTTCCGTGGCCATTACCCCAATTTTTCTAGAACCTATTTTTAAGTTTTCTCCTTTATCGCTTCCGATTAGGATCTTTCAATGCCAAGCAGCATGGGGATCAACCAGAAGATGGGCGAGGGCACGCTTCTTCAGTTCACGGTGCACCTATGGTTCACTCTATTCCAGAGTTGGCTTTTTTATTCGAAGATGACCTACACTTCAAGTACACCTCGACTCATCGTACTGCTCTATCCAGCGCCACTGAGAATGGATCTGGACAAACTTGTCGCTGTTTAACAGAGCGCATCAGGCTTGTTCATGGTGGAATGTAGACATGTGTAAGGGCTTTGGAAAAGTGGAGTTTGCATCTCACATGCTTGAAGCGCCCAGCACCAAACACAGTATGTCACAGTCATGTTCATTCTAGTTTCTCACAGTTCCTTTCAGTGATCATTCTGCATATTCACCGTCGTGAACTGGGTAGAGCGTACTAGCAAATGCATGGGGAGCAGTAGCCTAGCTTGAGCGATTTGGGGGTTATGACAGCAAAAGCGCGTTCTTCTGCACGTCCGGCACTTCTGAGATGTTGCTGGACCACGAAAGAAACCTGTAGGACATCCACCTGCCTGTAACTAGGGTCAGTGAAGAAGACAACCGTCGACAGCGTAGTGTTGTCGCGTTCAATTTGAAAGTAAAGCAAGACAGAGTCTGCCTTATTCTGGAGCCACTAGACCCCTCCATGCGGAAAACACTCAAAAAATTGGAACACAAAAACAGCAATTCTTTCAGCGCCGCCCTGTAGCCCTATCCTCGTGCCAGCAAAAGACAACCTAGCATGAGCTCTAGCGCTCTTCCTCAGGAAGAAATTCTAGGCTAAGTGACATGACTTCAATCCTGACTTGTGGACTTTCTTTGATCAAAAGCTCATGGAGTTCCACAGGAAAGACAGCGACCAGATCCCCATGTATAGGCAAATTGAAAAATACCCAAAGTGAGTAGCTGATTATGGGACAACCTAATAGTTGCATTATGACGAAACCTTGAAGTTACAGAGGGACTTAGTTTTCTTCAAACTGCATTGACTCAACATACTCTTCATTATTCACCTCTACTAATGTTACTTATTTTTATTCCTTGCCCTTCACTGTGTTGTGCTAGCGAGAGATCGAACCCTTTCCCTTTGGACTTAAAGCAACAGTCTCAGCAGGGTTCTAACAATTCTATGCTATGGGGTGGAACTAATCAAGACTATAGGAAGTGTCACTAACCAAGAAACTCACCTTAGGAAGCCGCAAAGAAGCTAGGGAGGCCCAATCTTTGCCGCGTCTTTTTCATTGGTTTTGCTTGCTTATTTCATTTGATTGTTGTATTTCTATTTTTATATGATGCATATGTCTCTAATTATATTAGGGCGAATGTGGTTGGAATCCGGCGAAACAAACTAGTCAGACAACTCGTCCACCAGGGGAACCTGTTTGAAGGTTTCGACGGCGGATTTCTTTGTTTTTTCCCTTATCACCAGTCAACTCTTTACCTACAACTTCGTTGCCGACCGCTTAACGCATCGAATTCGTTCTGAGACTGTTGCTTTGAATCTTACATCCACCTAGCACCTCAAAAGGGCGGGGGGGGGGGTGCTGGCATAGAGAATCTTGCAATCGGTCAGACGCAAAAATCAGCACAACTTCACATACACACGCCGCAATTGCACACCTATTTGAAAAACAAGTCCAGGATCAGCTTTACTCACACTATTGGAGGATTCATGTTTCCAAGCGAGAACACATACGTGCACAAGTTCAACTGAATAAAAGCAACAAAACTGAAAATTTGAAGATGAAAGATGACGGATGAGTATGCTAATCTGACTAAAAGCCCGATTTCGTAGGCTGCGTTGTCGACAAGCTATAAAAGTGAGTACGGATTGCATCGAAGTGCTTAGTCATGGTATCATGTCGATTTCCCTGAGGCTCTCGCCATGTGTGCTACTCTTACTCTCCAGAATTAGCAGTACACGCGGTGACGGCCGTGAGAAATTTTATAAGGTGTGCTTTTGATTCCTCTGATGGATAAATATTTATATAATATACATGTGTACGTCCACTCTATACAACATCATTACATGAACTGTTTTTGATGCAGCATTGGGTATCAGTGATTACTGTGGTGTTGAAAGGAGGGGGGGCACCATGTCTCTAAAGTTTGCCCCAGCAACAGTGATCCAATTTTTCCTGCAGGTAGAGGAGGCTCCCGGGAAGTGAAGTTTTTTAAGGGGAATAGGCGAACATTACAATGGAAATCTCTGGTTTTGAATGCCCTTCGACTCTGCGTCGCGATGCCCACCCCGACCACTTTGAGCCTGAAATGTTTCAGTTTCAGTGAACACGAATTGAGCAATATAGGATTGATAATAGTGTGCCGGTTAGTAACATCGACGTATCGACACATGCGTAGCTGCGGTGCGGCTTCCATGGTGGTGACGCTACGTTGTGGAAGAACGTATTGCGTGCACCTTATAACGACAACGTTGTCCGACAATTTGATTTGTACGAAAGCATGGTGCACGAAAAGATCATTGAGGTGCCGAAGTGGATAGTCAAAACTACGGAAGTTAAGATGAATACAGCAGAAAGTAGTGACCATGATCAAAGCGCTTTCGAATGCCAACATATATGTAACTATTCTCGAAGTATCATTTAACAACTCCACCACCGTCTTGTTCACCGCAATAGGAATTCCTTTCCATCCATACAGGACTAGGCGTGTTCCGCCGGAATTTCTCGGTATCACCAGTAACAGGGCGAGTTTGGGACACGTTTCGCTGCAATAAGGTTCTCCTTCAGATCTAGAAACCATAAAATCGAAAAGCGAGGGAAACTCACTATTTGATACTTCAAATAGAATTCGTTCTGAAAATGTAGATCTGCCCACGTACGAGCACCAAGATATGCATTGAATATAAGCAAGATGAGTGCCAGTGCCACCGACAAATGTGTACCAAAACCTTGAAGACCCCATCGCCAGACCAAGAATGCCGACAAAAATAGCACAGTAATCTGAAAATGGAGCTAGCACGATTAGTGCGTTACTCGTACAGCGCTGTCAGAATGCCCACGCAACAGAACTTCACTCACAATCGTAATGATATTTGAAATAAGTGCAGCGAAGCCATCTGACAAAAATAACACTTTGAAAAGTTCTGTTCTATTTATACAACATTGCGAGTTAGTTACATCGTGCGAAAATGCTTGTGCGCAGCAATCGAATTGTATGAGGGCAGCACGGTAGTACCATTTGCCGATGTTGACTGATGTAACGCTCCGCTACACTTTGCAGTGGAAACTAGATGAGTTCATCCATTTAGTCTGCGTGTTTTCCATTCGGTACTGAAAGGATGCTATTTCGAAGAAGGCGCATAAAAGGATCGTAAGACTCTCTCCCTCTCAAAGCCATATTGGACCGTTGAAAACGACAAATTATATTATGAATATAAGTCAGTAAACGTTCCACCTAATATCCTCGAGGTAGAGATGCAATGTACAAATGTCTAGTTTCCTCCTTGAGAAACAAGTGAATCAGGCCATACCTGGTTACACCGTTTCTGCCATTGCGTTATGTGCCGCTAACAAGGCCTACCCGACTTCCCACTGTTGTCCGCACAATGGGAGCACGGGCGACTGCATTCGCTAATCATGCCGGTCTTGGGTTTGTGGTGTCCACTAAGGACTCAATGAATCCTTGACGCAAGTCTAATGTGAATATGTTTAACGGGCCAATAGTATGTATTCCTCGTTGATGTTTTCCATGACAGGGTCCTCTCATAAGCTGACAATAGTGGTGAAGCGGTCCCGGTTGGTGACTGCCGCTTCCAGAATTTCACTGCTCTCTCGACACGCATCGAGAAATGGAATCTTGCGCGGAGGAGACGATTGTCTGGTCCTGTGTGGTGTCTGATCCTGCGTGGAACTTCGGACAACAGCAACGTTAGGTAGATAAAAGAATAGAGTAAAATAATTGGAATGATATTCACTTCTTACAAAACAATTGGGTTTCCGAGGGAAAATCTCAGTTCAAAAACCACTATGGCTTAACAGTCAACCAGAAAAAACCTAGTTCAAAAAGAAAGGTGACAAGGCTTTTTTTGGCAACTTATTAGCGAATGGCTCGGAAGACTAAGCAGAGAGTACATCAGTGCTCGATATCTTTTAGGAGAAAATAGCTATGGAGCAGATGTCCATTTTGCGAATCTTCGCCGACTGGACCTCCCTGACCGCAGGCCTAAAGTTCATCGTGTTTGCAGAGAATGCGGGAGGAGAATACACTGTTCTGTAGAGCAGAGATATCCATTTCGAATGGCACAGTCTACTTCGAATAAGGTATAAGAGACGAAATGAGTGGAGAATTTCCTAGACGGCACTGTAGGGTGGAGCAAGATTATATTGAACACGAGTGACGTGCGTCGAACCCGCTTCTTTCCACACTTTAAATTGTCTTCTTCTCTGTGCATGATGTGGTAGGATTCAATGTCCCTCTTCACTGAGAGCAAGTACTGAGTTAGTTTCAAAACTAGTGAAACAAGAGCAGAGCAGAGAAATCGCTTCATATAGTGTACGATATGAGTGAAAATGAGAAAATAAACGGCACTAGTTGTGGGACAATCTTATAAGTTCCCTGTCATTTGTATGCAACCTTTTGACTGTGTGCTGACTTGCAGCATACCAAACGCATGCACAGCAGAGCGCAACACACTCGAGTGCTTGGACACGACTGATCAGAGACGGCTGATATTATCGGCACAGCATTGCAGAGACAAAACTTCTAGCCTTGAATCTACCTGCGTCTCAAAGCAAACGGTGCCCTTGGGTTCGTGGTTCACTCCCTATTCACCACCAAGAGCCGTGCCACGTAACCAGGCCACCAGTCGTGCAGAAATTTTTCTTGGTGCGAGAAGACGCTCAGCGGAGTAGATCCGTGGCCTGATTACAATTTGACAAGAAGGCTCGACGATCACCTTCTACAAAATGGTGCTGTTGCACCAATCCTTCGGCATGGCGTGGGCTCGACCCATTCAAAGTTATTCGAGCCTTAATGTTCATGGAGAGTGAATTGGAGCAGCGAGCACTCTCTATCTTCGTGGCTAGATCTATCCAACTCGAAGAATGAAGTGATCCATCTGAACCTTTCGTGTATTGCGTCTCACAAGTTCGAAAAACTTTGTGCTAAAAACCCGTGTTCGGTTCAGTTGTACTCACAAGGAAGGTTTTCAGGGCATGCCGCGCTTTCTCAAAATACTTTTTTGCATTATGTTGAGACAAGTGTGTGAAACATTGAACTGTGTTCCACTTTTCCTGAACGGCCTTCTGATCGCAAAAAAGGGATGTCAAGATGGTCCATGGTTCGATTCCCGGGGGCGACAAAATTTTGCATTTTCGACTGGCGTTTGCATGATGTCGCAAAATCATACACGTAATCAGTAATGGATGCCATAGTACCATCTTGACCATCAATAACTCATATGAGACGATTTTCACCAAAACCTGATGTCAAAGAGGAGTGGCGCTTGGGCTATTTGAACCCCTTTTTGGGCACTCAGATGGCCGCTCAGGAAAAATGAACAACAGTTCTTACATCCATGCATGCACCCCTATATTACGTTAAACCATTTGGAGAAAGCTGGGCAATCCTCGAAGACCTCCCTGGTTAGAGCGTGTGAAAAACGTGCTCTTGCCTGTAGCGCTCAGAAAAATAAGGTCTCCAATAGTTCTTTGTGTGTTACAGAATGAGATTAGGAAGCGAGCGAATGAGCTGGTCAAATAGCAGCTGACAAGAGTTAGTTCACCAACTACTGATAAGAAAAGCAAAACAGGTACTGCGGCACTTAGGGATAATGGCTTGCAGAAAAATGGGTAAGTGCATCAGCGACTGTAATAACCTCGTACATTTTATGCGATTGTGAGTGAAAATCAAGTGCGTGCGCACATCGCAAGGAGCCACAAAACTTATTTCAAGCGGTTGAGAGAAGCAGAACTCACTGTTACGATAACCGATATGTATATGAAAGAGTAGTCACTCGTCTCGTCGAGAGGTGGAGTGAGGAGCCTCGTACGTACGGATGGCGCATCCATATTCACACTTACTTGTGCTGGTACTCGAGGTCGGCTGAAGGACATCAGCCCAGTTGCTGAAAAGAGTAGAAGCCAGTTGAAGCTGCATGGCTCGCGACGATGGACTCCATAAAGCGCAGGGAAAACAGAGTACATAGTCAGAAGAATGGGTTCATACAACACGAGGAACAATACGTACAGAGGGGTAGTATTGAAAGAGGATTATGACAGCAACCTGATGTCGCAAACTGTAAGCGGACGTTGCCTCTAAGTCAACATAAATGAAAAAAGCCTTCACAAAAGATATGGATTTGCAGCATTCAGCTCAAAAGAGTACTCTAAGACGGAGAAGTTATACAAATGATGACTCAGGATTGTTATATATCTCAAGCGTCCGTCACCCTGTAGTCTGAGATAAACACAGATCCACATGGAGGTGCAGCTTTTGGAAGTAGAGTAAAGCTGCTCATATTGCATTCATTGGATTTCCGAACTCGAGCATTTCAGCAATTCTCGTTAGGTCTGAGTTGTTGTTCATGCATATATTTGGCATGTTTTCCAAATATTAGGTTGTTCCAAAAGTTATGTATTTTCAACTTCTTTTTGAGCCTACTTTATTTCAAGCCAAACACTATCTAATATCAACACATGCACATCACTATCGGTGACTTGTTGCCAACAACTTACGAGTGACCGCTTAACTTCCACAAGCCTGGCAGTCACAAGCTGAGAAGGCAGTGATGATTTGAGGTGCTCGTGGGAATCGAATTTTTTGTCCGCAAGATGATTGCTGAGCAAGGAGAGCGTACGTCTTTCGGGGAGAGCTGACCACCGCTGCACGGTGAATATGATAGGACTTTTCAGCTAAGCTTCGATATCTAGAGCCGCGTAATTTTCGAAATGTGTGGTTTCGGTCGCTGTGGAGCGGAATTAGTTTTTGGAGTTGTTCGAAGTTTTTTTGAGTTTTTAGGGAAGTTGTTGGAGTTTCGCGGTGAGTCTCTGCCATTAGACACGTTAGACTGTAATGACTCCATAGTTGTAACGAGGGAGATCTTTCTAGTGGATCACTCGAGAGCGATCCAACCAAATCGGAACATGACCTTTTGGTAATGTTGTTCTTTTTCGCCTCTACTGCTCCATACAGCCACTGGACTTCTGCTTGTAGTTGTCAAAACCCGCTCTCTTGAAACGTTGTAGCGGCATTGCTCAGCCACTGCGTGCGGGTGAAGTAGGAAGCAACTTTTAGAATGAACGTGCGTCGTACCCCTGTCATCGTGGTCAATTCATAAAAGAGTCTTTGGCAGGGCTTCAACTCTTTTACGAAGGAGCGAGAACCTCTTTGAGCTGCGCATCTGAAACATCAGGGTATAGTGGCTACAGGTTAGCTCTTAAAGATTGGCTGCAACGGGAGAGCACAGCCTGTTCAAATCCGGCGCCGATGACCGTCCTGAACTAGGGTTTTTCTCCAGGCTGAACCCTAATGAGCAAGGGAATTCAATCCATCCTAATACCGCAAGGACAAGGAGATGTGTGGCAAAGCAATGTTACTTCCAGCCTTCATCGATTCGCAGAAGTTCTTGAATCAGAGCGTGAAAAACATGGCTCTTTACTTCCTCACTTTGAACTTGAAGAAGGCGACTAGGATGAGCATAATAGTTATCAATTACTATACGTTGTGTCCTCTCCACAGCCTACGTAAACATGACTATTGACAGAAACTGCTAAAGCAGCTTGTGGCATAACATCCGAAAATTCACGAACAAACTTCCGAGGCAACCCAATATAATAAAGAGAAGGCAGAAGTGAGATGACGGCAAGTGGCTCTCGATAATTTCAAAGTGACAAAAACTACGTGCGCCATCGAAAACGTCCAGAATCTGTTTTTGTCAATAAAAATTTAAAGGTGGTGAGTTTCTTAAAATAGCGAGCCATGGCATCTTATCATTGCAAAGATGTTTCGAAGTGGCCGCCTTCAGTTTCGATGTAAGCTTCAATATGTTTCCTCACCGCGACATGAAAGCGTGGAGGTTATCTAGAGAGATAGCAGCAGGGTTTTGTCTAAGAAAACGCACAATAACAATGAAGAAGCAAAACTACCAACTCTCGCTGCTGACTTCGAATATGTTTTCACCTCAACTATTCCATTCAAAACACGCAATTTGCCATTTATAGTTTTTTATTCACATGTATGGGGTGGTAAGGAAAGTTCTGGCCGTTTCGGACCTTGGAGTTTAAATGTGCATATCTCGACTCACACACAACATTTTCGATCGCAATAAAAACCTTTTGGATTACTCATACTTGCAAACATTACATGTGTTTGATTATTCCGTTTACTAGAAGTACTATAGTTCTAGAGGCGACTAACTCGGCGAAGATCGTTTCCACCATCATGTTAGATTTCGTAGCATTTCTCCATTAAGGTGCTATCCAGACCATTGAAAAAGTGCGGTGAATGGTAAGAGGTCTAGGAAGTGGGACAATATTTGGGACATAGTTCAGTACCTCGGCTAGTTCACTTTTCGCAGGGTCGGTTCTGCAGCCGACGGCTCAGGTGCATCTCGAAGAACAACTGGGTCATTTCTGGCAGCCCTTGTTGGGCACATGTGCCAAGGTTTCAGGGTATTTTGGCAACTTGCAAAGGATGCTGTCTAACCCCCTGTGCTTGGGGAGTTCCGCCTGCTGTAGACCGCATAACAGGCAGAACAACCTTCTACTCGTGAATGTTCACTTCTGCAAAATTTTGTAGACCCTAGTTGGAATCGAACTACTCAGCCGAAGTTCATAGATTATTGAGAAGGATCTATTCTACATTGCAACTCACAATGCGAACAGAAAATGGGTCGTTTTCATTGTGTGAAAGATCGCAGAAGAAGGGATAACGGCCCAACGGAACCGCGATTTTTCGCGACCCCTCCTCATTGAATTTTCCGTGCTTTCTAAGTCATTCCGTGTAACTTGGAATCATAATTAAGATACGCACAATTCAGTAGCGGTTTTCTAAACTGTTTTGAACACATTTAGTTCCATCAAATGTTTCAGTTAATTTTTACCTAACCCTAACATCCAACGATCACCCTCACCAACTTCGAGGTTATCGCCATCTCTACACAAGCTTTCTAAACCATCGCTTCCTGGCTAATCTTTTGCAAATGCATGGCTAATCGAATAGTTCAAATCATGAAATTATTCCACTCCTTTCTGCGCTGCTCCTAGTCAGAAGAAGAAAATCAGAAAATGAGGATTCGTTTGGTGAGCATGTTGCATTCAAGACTCTAAAAAAGTGGTAGTGGTCCATCTAGAGCAAAGTTAACAGCGTACTTGGATAGAGCGGAAAACACGCTTCCTAGCGATATGCAATTCATAGCAAGGTGCCGAAAATTTAGCCAGGAATGATGCCATGAAACTCGAACTATCGAAAACGACCAGAACTTTCCTTACAACCCAATACTATAATCTGGGATATAAGTAATTATGACAGTGAAAGGAAAACTGAAAAAAAGAATTAAACTGAAAAAGCTGTGAGGTTCAGAAACCCTTACTAAATCAAGGTATATTTCACCATTCTAGCGGCCATGTGGTTCACAGTTATATAAAAATATTGTCTATGAATTGAATAAAAAATGGCGGAAGAAGGAGTGCAAGTGCGAAAAGAGTGGATGACAAAGTTCTGGCGCGGGTGCGCGTCAGAACTTTGTCAATGTGTGAAGGAAATACTCGAGATTCAAGACGAAACCTTGTTACAAAAAGGAAGAACTTCGAAATACCATGGAAACCACCGCCGCATAATGAAATGGTGAGAAGGAGGGTACGTGACCGATAGCAAATTGGAGATTATTATGTGCTACCATCCTTACCATGATTCACCTTGATCTACTTGTTCTCTTACGTTCCGTGTGGGGAGCAGGCGGATTCCGTCCTCTTCCCACGACGCTCTCCCATCACTTTTGCAGCTACCCACGTAGCTAGTGAAACGACCTACTCTTCTCAACCAGCTTTTTCTTCTTGGTAAGTGATCAGTTGCTTTGTGGATTCGTATATTATGTTGCATATGATTTCCTTGCTCCTTTTGTGTACGCCAGGTAATGTATGGATGATATCTAAGTAAGAAATGTCTTCAGCTTCCGAGATTGATATAGCAAATTTATTGACTGACGTTTCGGCAAAATCGCCTTCGCCGGAGCCTGTAAAGAAAGTCGAGCATATC
>KZ346203.1:10438-31225 GCA_002352805.1 Teladorsagia circumcincta | reverse complement strand
GCTAAGCAAATATATGAAGATACACGGTTTTTGTGCGTGATAGCTGCCGATCCAGTACTATCTACACATGTAAACATATGATTTCATGAGAGACAATAATATCGTTGGAAAAATTTGAGATTGAGCAAAAACCTTTCCTTAAAGCAATACTTCCAGATTGATTTTGTAGGGTAAAAGCAGTCGATAACGGAAATTTGGATGCTGACCTGACTGAAAATGAAAAAAGTAACAAAGAAAACCGCTGATGAAGCCCTCAAACAAGGACTACCCATATTCCCCCTGAAGTGAGGGACGGACGTTTCGGACGAGTTGTCTAAACTAGCTTGCGGCTTATGCCAGTAAGAAATGCAACTACGGTCGCATATGCACCAATACAAACAGTGAAATAGGATAACTAAACGATTTGAGCAAGTGAAAATAATCAAAAAGCAGGCACATTTCTTCGAGCTCGGCGCACTTCACACGCAATCGGCAGGGGCCACGCAAGCGCATGCACCAAGCAGCCAAGATTACTCGTCCAGGAGCTAAGATTAGTGACCACAAGCCAGCTCTCCATTGTAAGACCCTAGCGCCGTTGTTGCGCACTTTCGAGCGACATATCTTTGCTACACGTGGGCTACTCCATCCTACCCAATGAATAGATTCTTCGAGACGTCTTCTGCTGGGGGTGTTGCTTTAACGAGTATTACCTATGGTACCTCACCGGTGCACGTACACACATCTCGGGTGAGGGGTCTAAGTATGTGGTCCGAAATTATTGGGAAATTTGAAAAATTGTCGTTGTCCAAAAACCTTCGCCTCCCTCCTCCTCCAAGAACTAGTGCCTGTCGTTAGAAGTGTGTCCCAATTATACAAATTGCATATCTCATATTGGTTGAACTTGTTCCAACGAGTACCTTTCCATTCTAAATTTATCACTCTTGCTCTGTCGGAAAGAAATAGGCAAAATAGAGGACGTCTTGGGGCAGGGCTTGCTTTTATGACGACTCAGAATTAGTTTGAAAATTTTTCGAAAAAACAAAACGGCGAATGAAGCATCCGACGATAAGGAACCGATTGGAAAAATCTGAGGACAACAGAGTCCCACATCGCGACATTACGAGTTAGACGTGGCGCAGCAGCGAGTCAGCGGAAGCCGTCGTCGGCCGCCGATGACAAGGTTGACGAGAAAAACATTTCGGCGAGCAGTGCAAGGACAGGGGAATGGAAATCGAAAGGTAAAACTAATTGTGAGAGCATAACAACCGACAAAAACAGAAAATGACATTACTTGTGCAAAATTGAGTGCGTTTGGAGAAGAGTAGAATGGTGACCCGAATGAGATTGAGAGCTGCTAAGATGACAGAGTCGGCGCCGTAGATTTCATTGCGGATGTCGGTTTGCAGATGGGCAATGGATTGTGCTGATACGATAGATAGAGAGAGCCAAATTGAATCGCAAAAAGATTCAAATCCGATGTTGCTAAATTGCGTCAGTGCTCAACGAGAGCAACGGCGATGCTCGAAAAGGTTCAAAGACGAATAAAAGTGATAGAACCAATTGAACTGGGTTTGCTTAGTAACCCTACTAATATCATAAACCATTTCGTGAAAAGTAGCCAACATATCGGCTTCCTAATCTTTGATTATATCAAAGACCTTATGAAGTATCAGATACCAATATCAATCACATGCAACGGTAAATTTCACGGAGACGCCATTATCACTCACATAAATGTACATGGGCGCAAGTAGTGTAGTGGCATGCGCAGCTTACCACGTGCGCGGTCCAGGGATCAAATCCGGGGTCGTATGTCGTCCACGTGAGCCATGCCTTCCATCCTTCCGGAGTCGGTTAAATGGTACCAGGCTCATCTGGAAGGACAAAAGCACTAGCTATCACATCGGCTGCCCCCCCTCCCCCCCCCCCCAAGTCACTGTATAGGCCAAATCGCATTCAAACTTTCACTTCGAATGTACAAATAGAGTAGAATGCGTGCCACATCCTAACGGCGATCAACGACGACCGCTTTTATCATTCATAGATATCCATTGAGAGTTACGAATTATACAAAACTCAGATTCCGATTGAAATGTTCAGGATTACTCACCAAGAACCAAGTAAATCCCTTACACCCATCAAATACTTGAAACACACCGTGTGCCTGCAAGTATTAGAAGGGGAGAAAATGAGTCCCTTTGCGATTGGCACATTACGAACTTTCGTCAGAGTGCTGCCACGATGCAGCGATAGTTCGTGCCATTGATGGAATGTCACCCGAAATATTCCTTACGTTACCTTGACTTATTTTTGCATGTTATCTGCTGTTTTTTTTGGCCGCAGTTCGCCTTGCAAATTTTTTTTTGGAAGCTCACCGGCTAAATATTCCTTATGTCAGTTCAACGAGCCTCAATCCATTTGATTTCTCTTCTCTGAAGGGAGCTGCGCAAAGGGCATGGAGGGAGTTGACATCGACCTCTTTTGCCGCGGTCAACGTTTCTCCCCAGAGCTTCGATTCTTTTTGTCTTTTGTTATTGTACCATTATTCATAGAACAGATCTAATGTGACGGTTTCTTTGTCAATTTCAAATCACATTTTACTTGTCATTTATTCTTCTTACCAGTTGACGCGGCGCGCGTTGCGCGCACAGCACAGCTATGCGGCGGTATGGGATGGTGAGACGTAAATTCTCGAATCTGGCCCCACTCACTACGAATGTTTGGCTTTCAGGCTGAATTCTTTCCGATTATCCCATGCTCCATCTACCTATGGCTGTTGACCTTCCCTTCTCCGTCAACCAATTGTCCGCTTCACCCAGTATCGGACTGCCTTTGAACCGATTTATAAATCTCGTGGCGAACTCTGCCTCTTCCGTTGCACTCACCTATCTTTTTCTTCCTCGCCAACCTCTCCTCACTTTTAATCCGACCTCTGAGAACTCCTGGACCCCATTTATGAATCTGGCAAATTCCCACCTTGTTGCATGCCCAACCCACCAATAGCAGTTGACCATCATTCCGTATACGGACTTAATTCACATTTTTCAAGGTCTCCAGGACTTCTTGGAAGCGATTTATGAATTTTCTTCGCAAACTCCGCCTGCTTTGGTCATACCCCGTCCCCTCTCCCCTCTATGACATTTGACCTCCACTCCTTCACCCATCTCTATCCACCTTTTTCCCGGTCTCCCAGACTTCTCGGAACCGAGTTATGAATTTTCGACGCAAATTCGGCCCATTTTGGTCAGGTCCCGCCCCCCGGTGACAGTTGACCTCCACCCCTCCACCCACCTCTATCCACCTCTTTCCGGCTCCCTAAGACTTCTCCGACCCGAAATATGAGGGCTTGTAGAAAACGCTGTACACTTCAGAACGCGCTCCGCTCATTGCGGGCGGGCCTCTGCCCATGTAACGCTTGCTGAGAGCACCTTAGACATTGATCCCCTACACTGACTTTTTTCTGTCGAGAATTCTCTTTTTTAGAATTTTTGCTTTTTCATGAAGTGATCGTTTCTGTTGAAAAGCACAAAGTAGTTCGGTTGCCTGCAAACTGTCCACTACAAATGATGAGTTTCTCGAGTGGCCATGTGGGTTTTCACATGAAACGCAAAGACGAGAGGAGCTTCATCATTTGGGGGTGCTTCTAAAAACACCTCTGGATCTCCTTAATTCCATCCAAAGTGGTTCCTCTTCAATTGGAGCGCTCAACCGTTACCCATAAGAGCTTCTTTGTTAGGCTGAAGTGCCGTTAGATGCAGCGTGCCAGAATCCCTTGCCGCTTCGATTCGAGGATTGGCATGCCGTGTTGTGCTTGTTTCACTAGTTTCAAATCATGCATGATCATACTTGGTTTCACTGGAAAGAAGGCATGTGTCGCACAGAAAAGCAAACGAGATATCCCGCAGTGAGTGGGCTTGCGATTCCTGTCATGAATAACCCCGTATCGCAGTATTTATGATAGCAGATTTTCGTCTAGGTTCCATAAATATTTTCGGTTTTTGCATCGTTCCATAATTATAAGGTCATTTTGAGAAAAATGTATGCATGATGCCATGGCGACGCATGCTCGACTTTGTCCATTCTCCAAGTCCAACTTTGAAAATTGGAGTGTGACCTCTTGTGGTGGCCACTAAGCTTTCGAAACATCTTCGATGCTTACCCGAGAACGTCTCTGCCTCTTTTTAGCACTCCCCAGTTTCTATTTTTCCACACAGAAACATTTGATTGCGAGCAAATCTAGTCCTACAAGGAAGTACTGTTGAGCGGGCCTCAGGTTTTTACCTGATCGATGACAATAACCTTTTGTCGGTGTTCAGAATATGTGGAATATCTGGAGACATAGGAGCTCTTCGAGTACCGATGAGGGAAACCAAGGGTTTTCAAAATGTCTTTTCTTCTAAGGACAGATACGTAATTAAACACTCAGTTTGACGGACAGAATTTATTGCTTCTCAAACTAATATATAGTTGAAAAACGGTGCAAAAAGCGAAAAATACTCATTACAAGAACTAGACAAAATGTTGCTCCTGGCAAAATTGCGACCCCTGGTTATTCCTGGCAAGGGATCTGCCGTGACATCCGGACGACATGAGTTAAAGGGTCGCACCCGGTCGGGTGTGCGCGGTTCCTACCGCGTCCGTGGCAGCACCCGAGCATGCCCTACCAGGCGTTGTCACTAAGTTGTCACTGTCGAGTCTAGCCGCTTGGTCAGCGATGCGTGTTCTGACGTGGTCGCTCCACGAGTCGAGCCGTCGAGCAGAATGAAGTTAGAGGATGGCACGGACTTCAGCCCCTTCACGTCCCGCAACAAGAGCACCTGGGCTCTACCCGTGGATTTAGGTCGTACTTCCTCATCGTATAATTGTAGCTCCTTATTTTCTTTGTGATTTCAAAAGTTTCATGGTAAAAGAATCAATGGTTACACAATGTTACGTTGTGCGCGAAGATAACAAACGGTTTGCATCTGACGTACATATGCTCCTTTGTTTAGTATTGCGTATACTCACGTAGTGATCGCGATGCCCGTGGACCGAGGCAGTATGTTTAGAGCTGGTAAATGTTTACGATGCTTCTTAGCATATACGAGGAGCAAGACGTTCATGCCGGCGCGGCAGGAACATACTCTTAGGTTGTCTCTAAAAATCGTGCGTATTTTTCGATTCTCGCGCAATATGTTTCTTAATCGTACGTTTATTGCGCTCGTGAGTGAAAGTAGATTTACAAGGTTGATCAGCAGAGAACATAAAAGTAACAATCAAGAGCATCTAAACACGCTCGGGCTTTCTTTTTTGCAGCATTGAGCGTCTGTAAAAATAATAGGGCCTTCTTGGTTCTTTCGTCTGCCACGCGCTTATCGTGTTGCTGCCCTGCAACACCTCAAATTGGGTAATTAAACTTGAGTGATACCTTTGAACTCTTAAATCACACGTACGACCAAAATATTATCATTCGACATCAAAAATCTGTGAAAAATTAGCAAAATCGAACGCCTAAAGGACCTAAACCTATATTTCCCCATGAGCGAGTTGCCCGAATCTCCCTACATATAAAAGTATGGAAAAGGATAAAGTCGCATCGCAGAGAGAGAGAGCATGAATCGCAGAGAGGGAAATCGCAACATCGCATGGGTGCCCCGCTCGCGGAAGGGACGCTCGCATCCATCAGAGGAGGACAGAATACCACGCCTTATTTTGATCCTCGTGTATTTATAACGTTTTCTAAACGCTTTCAGCGTCCTCTTAAAACATCGCCCTCGGAGATAAGCTTCTCGGCTCAGCCCCACAGAAACATGAGCTGATAGCATAGCTTGATAGTGGATAGGAATTTATCCCTTAGCACGATTCAGCTAAAAGCTCTCGAAGTTCTGCGGGAAATGCTCGGGCCGCAGCAGAAACATAAGATGATGCCCAATCTGATAGGATGAGAGACGAATTGGACTTCATCCTTTTTGCAAAACTCGCGGTTTCCGCGATAGTCTGAGGCCACGAGGCGAGTGCAACAGAACGGAGGCAAGAGAACATCATGTCTGGCAGGAGGATCTGCTGAAGGCGAGATTGCGGGGAAGACGTCCGCAGTGGGCGATGGATACTTCCAGCACTCTTGCTGTGATTTCGTGTTGGAGAGAGACGCATCTTCTGCCGTCGTTAGCATTTTTGTCATATTAGCTAGGCCTCTTTATTAAGACTGGTCACGGTGTGTGCCTTTTGTCAGTAAATATTTGCAAATCAGCACAATCTTAAGCACAACAGGTCCTGGTCAGAAATGGAAGTCACTCTTGTATGTCGACTCCTTTGTTAAGTAGGCCTTGCGTGTCGGATCACCAACGTACGCCCACGTCGGCTTGAAGACCTGAACAACTTCGATAAGATATGATAATTTTAAGAGTAATATGAGAGGTGACTAGAGAGCTGGTGCCCCAAAAAACACATAAAATTTCTTTGTTTCGGGCAATTTCTCGTGAGGTAAATACGAGATTGCAACCTTTTGAAGACACGATCGTACACTGTAACCCAAGTAGGTATTGCTCGGCCTCCCACAGTCAACGCTTCAACAAGCATATTGCTTCTAGCACCGCACAGCTCCCCTCGCTTGGGATAGGGACGTTATGCTCTGCAGGAGAAGGGAAATTTTTGTGATCCAACCACATTCACACTGTGGCAAGCTCGACCTCAACCGTACTCCACCGCACGTCATTTGGTGTGTCTGTTTCACCCATCTTTCGTATGAGGTGAAAAAGGAGAAGTGGGACGATGACACACGTAGAAGAGCGATAGCATGCGACCGCCATGTTCGACTCTCGATAATCCTCGGCATAGTTACAATACCAATTCTTTTTACTTAACAGCACACGAGGTTGGTAATGACTGCGTCGGCTAGCGTTTCGACAATTTCATCTTTTTCGGAGCCTAAAAGAGGGGAGAACCATTCACGACTTATCCGATCGAATGCTTCACTACCCTGTGAGACCTACGAGGCCAGTTAAGCTAATAGGCAGATGAAGCATCGTAACTTCGAGATCAGCGAAATCAGCTCACAGGGACGAGAGTATAGCAGTTATCAGACTAACCACAGTTCAGGGTTCTGGCTGGAAGGGTCACCTTATATAGGGGATTTTATTTATTTATTCATTTATTCAAACGAGATCACATTGTTTCAATGTGTCGTTGTATGCTTCTTTTCCTTAATATAGGGTCGTTCGTAGCTACACTCCTCCAAGTTTCTCCATTCATCAATTTTATTGATACCTATTCTCCCCTGCGGCTCATTTTTGGACTAGGTGAGAACTCTGGTTAGTCTGATGACTGCTATAGTATCGTTTCTGTGAGCTGATTCCGCTGATATGAAAGGTAGGATACTTCATCTGCCTATTATTTATATGATGGCTTAGCTGGTCTCAAAGGTCTCGTAGGATAGTGAAACATCTGGTCGGATAAGTCGCAAATTGGTTCCCACCTTTGTTAGGCTCCGAAGAAGACGAAATCGCCGAAATAGTAGCCTCTCTCTGGAATCTCTGCCAACCTCGCGTGTTGTTGAGTCAAATGAATTGGTACGATAGCATGTGAAATAGCGCGCATGTGCTTCATGCCATTGTGGTTCACGGTGGATCACGCCAACTTTCCAAATATAGTATGTAGTCCTGTGTTGTATTTGGAGGCTTGGCTCATATAGCGGAAACAAAAAATAGCGCGGGCAGAGAGAGTAACGCTGCTAGTACCACTGTTTCTGCAATCGAAACCCCAGAGCTACGAGAAAGAAACGATAACTGCTTAATTTTGAGTGCGAAGTAGTGAAAAACATTAGACGAAATACTTACCATCGACTGCTTTTGACGTTGTCCTGAGACACTTCGCGTTTTCGGTTCTTCAGAGCGGCTTCGTCTCGGCTTTGTGTTGGTCCGCGACGCCTTCTGTGGTTTCTTCTGTGTTGCCCAGCTTCGCCCCTTCAATAAAAACGTATAGCAAACATGCACTTGCCATTCAATATCTCATCTTTCAAAGCAACGACTGGAGTTTGATTAAGCCAAATTTAGCCGCTATGACAGTGACTTCCTGAGTTCGATGTCAGACGTTTCAAAGCCATGAAGTCACCAACGCATTCACAGATTAATCGCATTTCGAGGAGGGCGAGAGATGTTCGAAAGATGCAGTAGCGACATTATTTGCTGGATCACTGGCGCATCGCTCATGCTTTTTGAGTTGCTAGAGGGACGCTCACTCGCTAGCTAACCCACGGATTCGCAAAGTCTGACGCGACGAAAGCACGATCATCACATTCGTCCGACGCAAAAACGTCAGAGCCCCGGTCAAATCAATTTAACTTCTAGTAGTGAAAAGTGTGAGCTTGTAGCTCGGTGTAGCCTGGTACAGCTCACTCACTGTTTTCTTTTGATGGAACACAGGATTTTACGATTGTTTCCGGTTCTGAGCATTCACGTTTGTGCCTCCCATACGCATGTCGAAATTCAAAGTAATCAGAAATATAAAAGAAATAAATATTCTTGTGCAGCAGCTACTCCTCTTTTGAAATGTATATTTCTGATGTGAAAACATGTTTTATGAAGGCAAGCCCGGGACGAAACTGGTGTGAGAGACCACTTCGTAGTGATAACTGAGCTGCGAAATAAACTGAAATTGAAAAGGAAAGCAAGAGAAGCCATTGGAAACGCTGAAATTAGGACCTCAACCTTCAGTGAGGTGGGATGTTGTACGAAGAAGAAACATCAGCAAACACGAGAGAGAGCACGCCGGTGTGAGAGAGCACGTAGATCTGTATATCAATCGCGGTGGGTGGGGAGCGTTGCAACAGGGTTCAATGGTTGCATGCTCGTAACGGTTAGCGCACCTATCGCACAAGTTGTGCGACGAGGCTGACATGATCTAGGTAGGTCAATTCACCTCACAGTATCTCCTACCAGTGTGAGTGATTCCGGGGCTTGCCTCCAACAAGGGAAGCATACCAAATCCAAGCGAGTATACGTAATGAAGCCTATGCAAAGAGATGTGTTCTCGGACGCTGATTTTCCAATCTTTTCAGATTTGCGAAACAATTCTCCGGAACGAATTACGGAGGTTGTTTCAAAGGGATGTTCATTACAAAAGACCCATCAACGCAAGACAGCCAGCGGCGGCCTGGCCAAGTGCTATGATGCTTGAGTCTGGTGAGGCTATGGTTCGGGTTTTGGTGAAGAGCAAGTTTTTGCTCCTCGCAATTATCCCTGTTTTCAGTCTAAAAGTACACTCAATGTTGAAATTCACACTTTCAAAGCTTTCACATGTCTAGGTTTGCTTCAAGCATCAATTACTTTTATCGTGGTGTTTCCCACCACTGTAAGGGTGTTCCTACGTCTCGAAAGCGGGGTGAATAGCGGTCGAGAAATTCTTTGACCATGGCTCTCCACTGTGTAAGAGTATTGTCTAGAGTGAATGTACGTGCGGAGAGTACAGACGGCTCGCGGGTGCGAGAGAGCGAAATTCGACGCGCCGTTGCCAGTTCCTCTGCCGATTTTCACCTTGCACGAAAGTCGTATCCGATGATGAGCTAAACAAATGGAATATTCCAGCTCAACGGACCAAAGCATCTTTGAATGCTAACTTTTAGAGAATTGACATTTGACCCCAATTCCGACACACAATTCCAACTCCACGACTGATTGTCGTAGGTGTTGGAAATGTGTGTCGGAATAGGGGTCAAATGTCCGTTGAGCTGGAATATTCCATTTGTTTAGCTCATCATGGGATATGACGTCATCCCTAACCCTAGCCGTATATGTCATCCCTAACCCTAGCCGCTACCATTGTGATGTCCTACCATAAACGGCAGCGAGCTCAACAATTTCCACATTTTCGACTTTAGGTCAAAATTTTGGATTTGGACCAAAAGTTGTCGAAGGGGGCAATTTGACGCGCCGAATACGAATATCACTTCTGTCGTGGTATACCTGGACGTTCATCCATTTTGCGTTGCAGATCGCATTCCATGTGTACGTTTCTGCATATGTTCGATTAACATTTCCCGACATTCATTTGAAATGTTTCTGAAGAAGAACTTCAAGAAGCCTATATAAGATTGTCGGGGTAACAATATGTCAGATTGGGATGAAGGATAACACCCGCCGAGGTGAAGACGAGACTCTTATGGTTAGAGGTTCAGCACCCCCAGAGGTGAAGACGAGAAACTCGCAGAGGTTGAACATCCCCAGAGGTGAAAATGAGAAACTGGTTTAGGCGAAAAAGAGAAACCTCACAGATAGAGAAGGTTCAACGTTTGCAAAGGTGGAGGAGAGAAAGTCGCGTATTCACAGCGGAAAGCAGGGAGATCCAGTCGATTCTCGACGGAAAAACGACCACCGCACCGCATCGCTGAAGGCCCTGTTGCGAACTTTTGAACGTACGCAGAAGCGCAACCCCTTTCGAATGATTTGGATGAGGCACAGTACGAAGAGACTATGCAAGCGATACTCTTGATCAAAGGTAGCATCTACAGATTGACTTTGCCAAAACATGTCTTCAGGCATCAATTGATAAAATGAAAGACACATACGACAATATGAAAAACAAGTACAAGAAAAAACCCTGCTTCAAGAAATTGAGCACATAGATCAAGAGACTCATTTCAACGATGTGCGAGGAGAAGCTGTAGAACTGCAGTTCATGTTGGGAACGCGCCTGACGGAGACCGCTCTTTTTTGGAAATTTTTGGAAAAGAACTCCCAGAATTCTGGGCAAAGAATTACGACTGGATTATCGAAAAACTCCACAAAAATATGAAAGCAGGCCAGCTAACATTTTTTCGCGAAGTCGTATTATCGCGGAGCGCGATTTCGAACTTTAAGAATTCCTCATGTCTGCGTGGTATCTTTCGATTTGCGGCAGCGAATAACTCTATGCGAAACGGTATTATGTTTGCGAGGGCAGCGAAGTATGCTTCGCGAAAAAATGTTGTATTGCGACTGCGAAGGGAAAAATGTAGTGATCAGATAAGACTGGCACGAAGCCTCGCCTGTATAACGGCCATACAAAACACAGGCTTCGCTTTTGCACTTGAGCCTTCTCATATCTAGAGCTCTACAGTTGACTCCTTATTCCATCTTTGTTTCTCCTCTCGCTAGAAAGGAAGATCAAGGATTCTCCTACTGTTGTGCTCCTTCGGGTAGTGGTATGTAGTCGGTCGGTTGATTCTATCCGTTTATTTGCTGGTATTCCTACTATATCTATCAGAACAAAACCAGTAAATCGTGGGCTGGTATTGTGGCTGGTTATCCGCGCGGCAAATTTACGTATAGCTCAGCAACCCAACGAATTACAAAGGGCTAGTAGAACGGCTGAGAGCTGCGAAAAGGAGTATGACACTATCTGCATGCTTTGAATCAGATGTATTCAACCGGTCAGGACGAACGATCAGCTAAAGACGCTCTATGGATCGAAGCGATTCTGAACAAGTTTCCTGGAGACATCATCGAGCCATTACTTGTAAAGATGAGAGGGCATGATGTCCTCACTGTGGAGGCATTATGGAGTTTATCAAAGAAAGTTAAGAATGTTTCAATGATAAAATCTCAGCTAAAGCATTTATTCAATGCGGCTTCACACTTATGAACCCAAGAAAAACTTCACAGCAAGCGACGTAATCTCAACCGCGCAGACCTGTGCGATTTGTGAAGATTATTAGGGATGTGCTCATAACCTACGTAAACCACACTGATGGAAAAAAGGACTATAAATCAAATGCGGATGTTGGACCCCTTGGACATTCTGCTACCTGAGAGGCGGTCGTTGTGTTGTTACGACAGTCCAAGGTACATCCATATACTTTGAACACAATAAGATGTCTCTATATATGAGATAGTCTACACACGGTCACTCGTTTTTGTGGCGTGTGACCTTGCTGTGTATGACAAGAATCCACTCTACCCTACTAAAGATAACGTATTCAAGATCATTTCAACTGGAGATCGGATCGTAATTGCACGAGAACGTTAGCTTATAACACGTTAAAGCTACTCGAAGGACTGGTGATTGGTTTTTTCATCAAAAGAGAGGATCCCGGACTGATAAGGCAATCGGGCGATTACTTACAAAAGCTTACTGAAGAATTCGAACCACAGAAACTGACGCCGAGGAAATGTTTGATGAACAGCTGGAAGAATTCATTACTGCAGCTCCAAACATGCAGCACTGCTTCCAAATACTCGCTCTTTTTCGTATCTGGGGATATCCCCATGTTGACACCGGCGGTGGAACTGATCAGATTGAGTCAGTAGCGAGGGAGGTCAAAGATGTGAATCTAGAGTTGGGATTCACCACTCGATACATGGCAATGGCATCCTTGTTTTACTCCTTCTATAGGGAAAATGGGCACTATCCTCCACACATGATCGCAGCAGGTGACGTCAACAGTGAGTCGTCTATCCTGGTGTACTCGACGAAATCTACCTATTAACATAGCAGATGTGCGATATGATTGAACCATTGAAAATATGTCGTTCCTTAACAAGTAGCTGACAAAGCATGTTCAGGCATACTAAGTGAGACGATTGAGTCAGTATCAAAGAAAGGGAGACTACCAGAGTTTAAAAATCACAGAACGCTTTACACTACCTAGGGCAAGAGCACTCGACTGCCTAGAGGTTCTTTGCTCGATAGATGAGCATGGCTTTAACCCTGATGACTTGCTCATCGCTGTGACGCCCAGAGAGCGGGAATAGAAGATCTTCCCTAGATTGTTTCCCTTGATGATACTCAATGTCCGTACCTACATTACAGCAACATAGCACCTCCCTGCAGAAGATCTAATTCCGCACACCCTGAAGTGGCCATTGATCTTGACTCATTGGAGCTGAGCAGATCCTAAGTAAAGTGTGGGATCAGCAGAACATGGCCAAAGACCGGATTCCGTTACAGTAGCTCTAAACTTTGACTCTGCTCGCCGAAACCTAAATGAAATAGGTGAGACTCAGTTTCCGTTATTTCACTTTTCGATCAATTGTGCGGTTTTAACAGGTCTTCGAGAAAACTCATGAGATTTTTTTCAAATACCAGGTACTACTGTGTCGATTCGTACCTAATCCCCTATGCAAGAGCTCTAGAAAAGAGTGTCACTCGGACCTTGTTTGGTGGGACCATTTTGGAGGATGGAACGGCTCCGGCAGAAGGGACCTGGGAGACTAACTGAACGCCTTCGCAGCCGGCCTGACTTCCAAGATCGACGCCCTCGCCGACATGCATACTCGCCAAGTTGATGATAGCGGATAGTAAAGACTGTTAACAAACCGGCAGATGGTGCAGTTACCCCGACTCCGTTTCACGAGCAGTCAAGCAATAACCTTGCCTTTGCAATCGCTGTCTACAGCCTCGCCATGGCGAGGAGTGTGGAATACTCTGCACCTTATGTTAGAGAGAACATAATGTCCTGCTGTGCCCGTTGTGCGCCGCCCCGAAGAATGTACTGGTGTGTTGGCAACCACCAGCTCAATTTCCGCATTCCTGTCTTCATCGTCGACTAGCATTCCTGTTCGTCCCTCTTTCCACCAGCTCGCCAATGCTACTGCATTCTTCATAGACAGTGCGATTGACTGGTAATCCTGTTCGCACCGCCTTCTCCAATATCGTCAGTGCTACGGTGCTTACTACTGCTCTGCTGGTTTGCTCGCCTACCTTCCAACGATCGTCGTATTCTTTTGAAACTAATTCTCCGTCGTCTTCTTGCGGCCTAGGCTCACAGCTACAATTCTATCGGACAGTGGTCAATCGAGAATCGGCAGCATTTCGACGCTGGCGTACGAACTTCTGTCGAAAGAGAGGTTCTTTTCGACGGCAATGGTTGAGCTCACGAGAGACGGTGATCAATTCTCCGCTTTCGATGTGCATCACATTTCGCTGGTCGTTGCTTTGGTTTTTGGAGTGTAGTAATTCATATAGTCGTGTGGCTCATTTCAGTGTCCTGTTAATTCTCTATCTCAATAATATTTTCCATTTTTGGTCATGCTTTACACTGAGCCATTTGCCTTGTGATGCAGCCGATTTCATCATATCCCATTGGTTGTGATTGTAGTTCATTCACTTAATTGTGGTTCATGTATGTTGCCTCTCGCCGGAGTGTCGCGGTGTACCACGACGTTCACCCATTTTGCATTGCAGATCGCATTCCATGTGTATGTTTCTGCATATGTTCGATTGACATTTCCCGACATTCATTTGTAATGTTTCTGTTTGCAAAAAGCCTATACAGTGCCGGTGTAACAATATGTTAGATTGAGAAATAAAGGATATCACCAAATGGCTAGATCAACCCCTGTTTGGCACAAAGTGCCGGAGCGGTCATTTGCAAATGACGCGCACAGTGCTCGAAGCTCTTCGCCAGCTTTTTCAGCTTATATGTAATATAAGCAATCGTTGATGGCTTAGCATCGGTAAGAGTGCCTTGAACGGAGTCCTCAAGAAGAGCGAAAGTGAGAACTTGCCAAGAAGTCTATCTCACGACCTCTTGCTCACCGGCCCGGGCTGTTGCCACTGAACTATTTCGCTTCACAACTATGTTCACAGAATCGTTTCGCAGATTTGGAGGGTAGATTCAAGGTCAGCGTCCGAAAATACATATAGTGGTGCATGTCTTGTTGCAAATGTCCACTTCGACCTGGTATCCTTCCCTTGTAATGAAAAAGTAGGATTCGAAGAACATCGCCACTACACATCGAGCAACCGAGTATGTATGTAAAGCTAGAGGGAATCACAAGAGAATGTATCACAACTTATACGCATAAGAGACTAACATCAGCACCAGCAAAGTTCAGCGGATAATGGAGTAGCACCGATGGCAATAGAGTTGGTGCTAATGTATTTGGAAGACAATGGCGATTAAAATTTTCGTGGCAATTCATTGCTATTAAGAAATCCCGTGAAGGTTTCAAATAGCTGTATCAATCAAGTGGTACAGTTCGTGTAACGAGAAGTTTCCAACTACATCACAGGAGAGATCCCTCGCTGTGAGTAGGAATTGAAAAACACAACGATAAGAACGAGAAGGGACTATTTTCCGAATAATGAAGCAAAGAGCCTACCTGCTGCTCATGTGTTGCTTTCGGTCTTTTATCCCTTTTCGGCTGCTCTTGAATTTTGAGTTCTCTCCTCAAGTATTGCTGTTGTTTCTCCAATCTTATTTGCCTTTGCAGATCCTCTCTAAGTAGTCGTTCGTTTTCCAATCTCAGCCAGAATTCGAGCTCCTGGCGGCTCTTTTGTGCCTCTCTTTCTTCGGCTTCTCTTTTGAGCCTTTCCTTTTCCTGTAATAATCAACCTAGTTCCGAACAAAATATATGAGTTTTGTGTATATACCCTACTGCTATAATGAGTTCCACTGCGTTTCCAAAGTATGGAGGCACCTCGTATAACAGGGACTTTAGTAAAGTTACCGGAACTAGCCGTTAACGTGCACTGACATGTAGGTGCACGCTAGACGATGTTTAAAAAATTGCTTCTATGGTGCCTGAGGGACCAACCTACAAAAATCTGGAGAATTGCTGTTAGGTGAGGTTCGCTTTACTGACACGGAGGGTACACATTACGCGCAGCCGCGAAACGCAGAACTTTTTGATGCACATTAACGGAATCGGCTCTCCTCAATCACGCACTTGATTTCGAACCACATCGCAATGGGCTGACGTACGTTGGCACATAGCGGCGTGGAATAAATTGACTGCGCAGTGTTTCCAATGGCAAGCTCGCACTGTGTGGCTTCATGCCGTATTTTTATGAGGCCACTAGCAAGGTGAGGAGATCGCTATCCTCTTCATGGGAATTTTTGCAATCAATGCGGCCATCCCCTGGTCCTTTACATCAATTCCAAAACGCAAAATAAGTGTTCTGTGGTGCAGAGCCAGCGATGGCACATGTATATCGCAAGGTCCTGGATTCAATATTAGCGCTGACCTGCAGATTTGCCTTCGGTGTTCGAAGGTTGCACCTGGTTTCTCCCGATTTCGACTGCGTTACTTCTCTGCTGCGAAAACCACCCTTAGCAGCTAGTTTCGTGTAGATTACTGCCGTCCCGCTGTTTTCACTCGAGATAAAGGTTTCATAGCTTGCATTAATCAAATTTAACACGCTCTGAAGCTGTGGTCCACTTTAGTATACAAAGAAATGGAAGCTACAAACGGCTTTATAGTAAGACTTAGAAATGCCCCCTGTTCCGCAGGGATGAAATGACCGTGGTCAAGAAAACTGTAAAATGAAATTACTGTGCCTCTCATCTCATCTGCGATTCTGTGGGCATGCTTAGTGGAACATACTACCTCTTCCATGTGCCTAAACGATTTGGGCATTTCAAAGAGGGATTGCATCCAGATGGGACTGAGGTGTCATGATCGCACACCTCACGCACCGCACCCCCAATCTAGAGGCAGATTTCTGAACCCTACAACATCTTCGGTTCAGTTAACTTCTCGTTTCCTTTTTTTCATAAACATGAAGGCTTAATTTCATAAGCGTGAGGTTTTGAAGAGTAGTAGAAACAAATACGGAATCTAAGGCATGACAAGATACCTGTTTCGATTGAAACAATCGAGGAAGAACAGCTTTTAGGTCCATTGTGGCTAGAGGGTGACAGATTTCGCTTTTCGTTGTTATATCATATTGTCGTTCGATCGAATTGCTACTACTTTACTCTAGGTACCTTCTATGCATTGAAAACAATTGGCTCAATCTCCTATCAATCATGTTTTGTTTATTTACAATCGAAATTTGCTTGAATCACCTGGGGCGGCCGCGCTCGCAAAATTGCGCTGGTCCCACGCGGCCAAGAACGCCAAAACAGGAGTTGTCGGCAACGTGTTCAAATAGTCGTTCGTTCAAATAGTCAATTTTTTATAAAAATGTTTGTTGCTCATACTTCGTTCTGGAATACAGTACTCTGTAGCTCCAGAGTTTGCTGTATTCAAGAAAGTTGATAGCAAACCATGGATTCTTCATCTGGCACGGAACAGCAGGTTTTAGGTGCGCTTGTACTTTTGAAACGCACTGTGTGTGTTGGGCGTTGCGTGTATTTTATGTGTGTTGTGTGTGTTGTGGTGTGTGTTGTTTGATATTGTGTCCGTCCAACCGAAAATTGGAAAGCATAGCAATGCGAGAAGGTAGCAGGCTAAGCCAATCGAGTGATCAGTGCAGTTTGAAAGACCAGTACCAGACGGTGGGAGAGTGGTGCGATGTGAGAGAGCCACGGTTACGAGCGTTAAGGGGAGTGACGCGCTGTGGGAGAACCACGGTGGCGAGTGTATGCAAATGTGATGCAAGTGCTTCGCTGTGGTAGAGCGGAGGGGGGGGGGGTGTGCGTTAGTAGAGTACTCTCTCTGGTAGGATATGAAAGTGATGCATCAAAAGCTACTTGACATACGTTCAGCAATCGCTGATGTTTCCTCTGCTCTTCCACCGCGATTTCGAACTTTGACCTGGAAATGATTTACTCAGCTATGATAATGAACAAACCTCCGGTCATGCAGGAGGGCTTTTCGGCCGAAATCAGAAAAACAGGAAATCGACCAAATTTATGTG
Organism: Teladorsagia circumcincta; assembly: GCA_002352805.1. Classification (NCBI taxonomy): domain Eukaryota; kingdom Metazoa; phylum Nematoda; class Chromadorea; order Rhabditida; family Trichostrongylidae; genus Teladorsagia; species Teladorsagia circumcincta. Next base: position 13,708 of record KZ346203.1, on the reverse strand, counting down.
CTACTTTACGACATTTCTGACGCAAGCACTGCCCAGCTAGCTGTCCACTTCTCGCACGTTTTATAAGTGATGCCGCTTATCGTCTTTTTCTTACAATGAAAGAATGGCATGTCCAAGTGGTATTCGAAATGAACGGAATGCAGTGGTATTCGAAATGAACGGAATGCATACAATGTGTTTCAACCCTTTGACGACCACGCACTCTGAACGTGTCCCCCGCTTGGAGTTTTTGGAGGGGTGCCTAACAAATCATAGCTTGAAGACTTGGAAAATTATCTAAATAAAATATGGAATAAGGAAAATTCTTAGGCAATGATTTTCTAAAAGGGGGAAAAATATAGGCTCACTCCATTTCTCTTCGATATCACTGCAACAAATGAATGACTTCTCAAATACCTTCAGCAATACTCTAGGAGAGCCGTGTGAAATATTATAAGTTGAAATCGAAATGAATAAAAGCAAATTTAGTGATTTTTATTTATTCTTACGCTCAGAATAAAACACTGGGTGCGCCAAAATCAGTATGATGCATGGAGAAATCATGCAACAGTAGGAGCAAGGCGTGAAACATTGAAAAATATAAGGCTTATGACAATCTGTGTACATTCTGTTGAGGCATCACGAAAATAAAGGTACGCGCGGGCATATACTAAAAAGATTCCAATCAAATTGAAACCCACCTCGAGCTTGGTTTTTCACTAGTGTTCTTCTCCAGACCAGAATCATCAACGGTGGACTCACGCTTTCTTTGCGCTGCTAAAAGTTGTATCTTGGATCACACATTAGATCATCTCATTCAAACATGTGGAGACGTCTAAAAAATGGTTGTTAAAGTAAAACAGCTGTAGCTCTCAGCTCGCTTCGTATTTGAAGCTAACGATCTGGCTACGGAATCTCCAATACTCACAATGACCAAAGTCAAGGCGAAATTCCAAAATGAGGCGTCATACCCAAAGATTAGGATGTTCACGTGCTGGTTCAACTTATGCGTGATATAATGTTCTCCAAGTGCTATACTGAAGAGAGGTGCGAGAGCCCAAGGAAGAGCGGAGTGCTCAAATTGTTCGCCCTGTCCAAAAAAAGCGTCTATCGAAAAACCTGTCTGAAGTGGTCCCGTACTAAGCAGTTTTCAACTTTGTAGAAAGTCGTACAGTGCCTATAGGACAAGGTACCAGTAAATGCCAAAAAATCGACGCTTGGGTTATGTGATAGCCATTTTTGGCATAGCGGTCGGTGGGTACTTGGTATTTCAACAGACCTTTTTTTGCCCTTTTGGAATTCGGATTCTTGGAGAGTCCGCTTAACCCACTGGCCACAATCCTTGGCGTGCCTGCAGCGTGGGAACGCGCATTTGTCGCCATTCTCGAAGAATGCCTCATAATGCAGGAAACTAAATGAATGCACCAAAAATGTTGGATCGCAAAGCAAAAACTGTTGAGACTTTGCAAGCCTTGAATCTTCGATCGCTTCCGAAACAAGCGTAAAACTTCTCGTTCAGCACAGAAACGCAAGTAACAAGCCAGAAACAAGCTTCAATTTGTCGCTTCACAATCAGCAAATTATGTACCACCCAGCAAAAAGAAGGAAGATGTAGTGATAAGTAATAGGTCAATATAGAAGTGGTCCGTTTCGCCTCTACCTTAGACGAACCACTGTCTGGCGTCACTCCCTGGGGCTACTCAGTGAGGTAGGAGTGACGACAAAAAACTAGTGTAAACGTTGTCAAAGAAAGGAGAAAAACAAAAAAGAAGAACGTGGAAAAAATATTCAAAGTCAATACTCATTTAGACGAATTCTATGGGTTATGGAATCTAGGTTTCGTAGAATCCAAATTTCTCCGCGGTAAAAGTTGTGTCAGTACTCTAGCTTACTGCAAGACAAAAATATAAGGTTGTCTCATAAGCAGTGTCGTTTTTCTTCAAACAAAATATTTCAAACTAATATTTCAAGGTTCCATATCACCTCATAACCGTTCGAAAAGAATGGTTCGCTCTACAAAATAGTGTGTTTGGCTTCTACAATCATTGCGAAGTTTTTAATTTTAAACCTGTGAAATCAGAGGTCCAGTCGACGAAAACTAGCCAAAGCGACAACGAGCTCTATTTTCCTCAGGAGAAATCAGTCAATGATGTACCCTTCACTTTCTCATGACCTCTTCTAACATTCCGCTATTAGACTTGCCAGCAAGTCGCGTTGCTACTCCCGCAGATTTGGCTTTCCCGCCAAAACTCGATGGTCAAGCACCACCTCCTGAAATTTAGGATAAAAAATTTTCACAGCCGAAACAGTGAAAAACTAGTGAAATGTTGAGAACAAGTTATTTCTGAGTTGAGAATGTATGCTTGGTTGATTTTCTCTCCTTCTCATAGGGAATTTTTTTAAAGTAATGTGGTCATTTTCGTGGACTGAACACCCTATCACGCAAGCCTAAAATTCGACCTGATTCACGACGAACATAAAAACAAAGTATATGGGCGAATAGAGCAGTAGAGGTGCTCACGAATGGTATATCACTTCATATGAAACCTGGTTGTTTAGGGAAAATTTTCAGTTTAAAAGTCACTATGGCTTATTGCTAAGCCAGAGAAACCAAATTCGTAGAGAAATACGATTAGGCTTTTTCTATAATCTATCAGTGGGATGTTCAGAAGAGCTCATGAGTAAGTGAGAGGTACATCATTGATTGACTTCTCTCAAGGGAAAATAGAGTTAGAACTCACTGGCTATTTGGCTAGTTTTCGTCGAGTGGACCTAAAACTCCACAGGCTTGAAATTCAAAAACTTCACAATGACTGTAGAAACGAAACGTGATGTTCTGTAAAGCAGACAATTCTCTTGCGAAGTGTATATGAGTTGATATGGAAGCGTAGAATTTTAGCTTATAATTTTCCGTTCGAAGAAAAACGACACTTCTTATGAGCCAACCTAATGCACTAGAAAATAACAACCTCTACTTCGGAGAATCATTCTGAATACCTCTTGTCTGGAACAATTACGAAGAAAGATACGGTACACGAAACATAATCATCATAAGCAGCACAACACCTGCGTGTTTAACATGCCATTATGATTACGAAAACCCTGCCCAGAAGACCTACCTCTAGGCTGCGTTGCCACATCGAGCCGCTTTCCCACGTGGCGAAAAGTGCGTTTCAAGTCACCCCGCAACGCCCTCAAGGGTAGGACCGACGCTGCACCTTGGACTCTTGCAAGGCTTCCTTAACACGTTGACGACAGCGCGCGTTTTGGGTTTTTTGGCCAGGTGGGACA
>KZ346201.1:65243-77663 GCA_002352805.1 Teladorsagia circumcincta | reverse complement strand
TATATATTATAGGACCTCATAAGACTTTACCAGCTCGGTGGGTGCTCTGAAGTTAGCGCTTCAGAAGAGGTGAGACGACAACGCCGTTGGCTACTTGCGGCGCACTGCTAATTTTGTCGTTATGCGTCAGAAGGCCTCTCTCAGCGCCGTCAAATTCAAAGCGTCTTCTGCACAAGGGGTCAAATAGCTCAACTCTGTCTTTGTGTAAAGTCGGTTTCCTGATCGAGTCTCTTTCTTGGCTATTACATACAAAAACATGGAGTCCTATACTTTTCGGCCACCCTGTATTTTTCATGGCTCCAACGACCTTTTCCTTGTGTTTGTAGGCTTCATCCCTCGCCCTTTTCGAGCAAGTTACTAATTTCAAGCGTAATCTAGCGGCAATCTAAGATAGTTTCCTCTAAGCAAAGCCAGTATTACTTTGAATCAGAACTTTTTCCGGCAGCTTAACACTGTGTGATTGAACCTCTTTGTTTTGGTGCCTGTACAAAATAAGGTTGCGTGATCATCTGGGGCTGAGATTAAAGGTAAATTGTTGTTGAGGAAGACGACGCCGGCTGCTGGAAATCAAGTGCACCTGCAACGGTGTTCATAGTGACACCATGGAATGTAGAATAAAGGAGGTCTTAGCTTCAGACAGCCACGTGCACGTGGCTATATGAAATTCCTGTCCGTCCATTGTAGAGGCAATTACACATGAATGCATACGGGCACGCGCGACAATCTTCGCAATGATTGTTGACCTGTATTCAAAATTGATAAGCTATAAAACTGTGATAACTGATTAGTGGTACTGACCACCGAATCGCATAAGCAGCCCTTCTGCTGAACGTAGTACAAATTTCTTTGCCATCTGCAACATGGTTGATTACAACATGTGAAAGATTGCTGAAAGTTCAGTACCTTGACTTTACGCTCCTCCTCCTTCATGACTGGTACCACCGAAATCAATATTTCTAGAAGCGAATCAATCCTCAGATTTGATCTGCTATCGCAGATTTCATGCTTTATTCTATCGTAAAATCGTTCAAGTAGCATATTTGTTCCGACACATAAAGAAACTGGTATCAAAGGCAGGTACCAGCGTCTTCACTTCTTTGAATATAATAACAGTGCCACTCCGTTCTCGGTCATTCTGCTTTGTTGCAAGATATATAATTTCAACTGTTAATGCTCTGCAAAACGAAGAATTCGAATACGATTCGGTTTGAAAGCAAATAAGCGGCTGGAATACCACGGTCCTACTCGTCTACGAATTTAATAGTTGCAATCTTAGGCAATAAGCAGTCAAATTAAAAGTGTCATCAAGACACAATACACAATTTCCATATTTGACTAGCCACTCTTGCTGCTGTGGCGTGATTGTAAATGAAGTACCAATAGTTAACAACAATCCCCTATGACGCTTTCCAGTTCCTCTATTACCAAGTATGAATCCTTCACCGCTTTCGTTTACAGCTGGAGTGTACATTTGTATCCCATCATTACGTTTCTTTCCTGCACTCTCTTTTCCACAGACTTAATAGTACCTTGTCCCTTCTAGACTTGTCTATATTACTGAATGCTGAAGAGCCTAAGTAGCTACCTACGTGGTGAAGATTTCGCAAAGAAAGCTATGCAACCCCATCTTTCCACCTTATATCACTGTATGTAGTGTAATGAAGGCGCAAATGTTTGTCGTTCTCACGACACTTTTCATGGACCTTTTTGAAATTTGGTGAGGCTTGAAATCTTCTTACAACATTTGACTACAACACTGTTCCCATTTTCAATAACCTAAGCATCCCACGCTCATACTACCAATAAATCAATCATGAAGTCTTAGTATCCAAGCACCCTCATGAAGGCGGCACAACCTAGTGCCGGGGCGATCAACGTTTGTATATGCTGGCCATGGCACACCGCATATAAGTGGCCAACCCCTCTGAGTATTTTGACTTTTCGACGAGCAACTACGGCGAACCTCGTGATGGCTTTGTTTTCGAGCGATTCCTCCAGTTCTGAAAGACAAACATTCAAGCAAAAGCCCGAGCCGCAGACACAAATGTAGAACAATATAATACAATACAAAGAACCAAATGGACTACGTGCTGAACCCCACTTCAAATAGAATCGTTAATTTTGTAGAAAATAATTTCTGTTTCATGTGATAATTTATAATAATGTAATATGTATGTACAATATATGTAATTAGGTAATAATTGATAGTAATTAATTAAGTATTGAATTTTATAGTGGTTATGTAATCTCATTTCAAATTTGGCCTTTTCGTCAAACGTAGCAGTTTCCACAATATCAGCATTAGGCGAAACAGCATGCTCCTCATTGGCGTGCTCCATCAAATCCTAATGATTCTGAAAGGGTCAAGTCAAGTTAGCATCACTCCAGTAATTTGAGTTGAACCCACTCACCTCCAGCTGATCCTCGTACAGTGGACATAAAGCAAGGCGCTCTACTCCTTTGCTATTGAAGTGTCCTCCGTGGCTTAGTGTTTGGCTAGCTCACCCATTGTTTTGTACAGCTATCCACACGAGTAGCAAATGTAAGCCTTATTGCAGATGAGAGAACTTTCTGAGTGCGAGTTCCCTGCTTCAATCGCTCTATATCTTCTTTGGAATATAAATGAACGTCAGAAAGATGATAATAAAGCTTCGTAACTTCTGTTTCTCCACATTCGTGACAGTACCCTCTGATACTGAAATAAATGTTGAAGCTATGTCACGGAGATCATCACTATGGCATCGCAACCCAACTTTCAAGTATTCTGTTTAAATTTTTATCCGCATCAAATAAACAACGAACGCCATTCAGAAACACTTCCAAAGTGTAGCTTCCCTTCGCTACTGCATTGTGTTGGTGTCGTGCCGCGAAGAAACAGGTCTACAACTCTTCGAGAACAAGGCCGGACTGACAAGTTAAGGGAAGGGTTACAAATGTTGAATAAATGACATCAATAATATCGAATATTCAGCAAAGTTACGGTTTTAGTGGTAGGCAGCTGATAATGGAAGGCTATATCGCCCAACATCGCTCAACGAGTACGCCTCTTTGAGCGAAAATGTTGACACAAAGGACAAAAATAAGCAAAGAACTTGAAATTCATTTCTCTACATTTTCAAGGAAAAAGAGAGTTATGACACCGACTTTTTGCTTCATGACAGACTATTTAATTGACCACCACTCCGCGATGAGTTGACTCTATTCCCTCCATCACAATTCAAATGACAAAGACGACAGTTGTTATGCTGGAACTTGCCAAAAGCAAAGGTACAAAATAAAACACGAGCTAAAAGTTGACACCGTTGCCCTTCATACACTTTCGAAACTCCGGGATGTACCCAATTGAAAAGGAAGCATAAAGCACACCTCGAAGTTGGAGACAGGCAGAAATTTCTGCTCGGACCACACCGCTGCCGCTTCTGTTCCCTCGCGGGAGCGCCTATCTACAGTTGTGTCGACGTTCCACAGTTTCATTACTGAGCCATCGCCCTGGATCGGATTTAGATTAGGAGGAGCAATAAAAAAGCCTCAAAGCAACCAGCAATAAACTGAAATGGCGGGCCCGACAACGCAATCCTCATACCAGCGCAACAGAGACGCGCTGTTTAAAGGACGCACGCTCTGGTAATACAATATAGGTGCGTGCCTGAGTGCCAATATGGGTCACGATGGAACCTAGAAGACCATACTGCAAAATCGTTCTTGGGAAGCACAAGAGGGTGAGGAGAAAAGAAAAGAGGGTGAGAAAACGGTATGGGAAAACCGCGTTTGCGAACGTGATCGTTTTTTGGAAAATCGCACATTACCGCCAATTTTTGAATCGCTGTGAGGTGCCCGCTGTTTTCGAAACATAAACGATTTTTGGAAGCTCTGCATCTAATTATTTCTATTCTGAATGAAAGAGCATTATGGAAGCAAACGGGGCTTCCATTGGGAAGCTTGGCCATTTCCACGATTCCTCTTACGTATTGCTCTGCTGCCATTACGCTTTTCCTTCGAACTCTTCTCGGTATGTATTGATGACGCGCTTGGGGTGATCTTGTTTTGGAGCATGCCTCGTGGTCCAAGACCGTATTCTATCCTAACACAATCCCGGCCATTTTGAATCACTGTCTGGTGCCTGCTGTTTTGAAACACCATTCGAATTTCGTGAGCCATCCATGGATTTCTTTCTGTTTTGGTTTGGAGAGCATTCCGCTCCCCAACAAGGGTGCCATCTCAATTTCTCTGAGAACATTCAGGTAAGTATATTGATTGTTGCAGCGAACTTCGATGCGAGTGTGCCCTTTTCTTCTTTTTTTCCGTTTGTCATGACTATTTACGCGAGTCCTATTGCAAATTACTCCGCGATCATTATGCATTTCATGAAACCATGACAGCACTTCCCAGTGTGTGTTTGTTTTTCGATTTATTACGACATCACATTTGTTCCCGGTGTCATGAAGGTTCTCATGGGTGCTCTCTCGGTGTGCTGGCTCTTTCCGCCGCCACTACCTTCATGATGTTCCCATTTGTCATCTTCTACAACAGAGTTATTGATATTTGAGATGATCTCCCGTGCGCACGTTACTTCCGCAGTTTTCTACGCGCAATCCATTCCATTATGTAGTTCATGTTACTGTACTCATGTTCCCGATTAGAGATGGTGAGTAAAACATCAGCGTGAATTTGCAACAGTGGACAACGTATCATATGGGAAGAGCATAAATCTCAATTTTTCTACCCCTTTCTGTATGCTGGGAAGCTGTCGAAGCCAGTTCGACAACCATGTTGGAATCGCGCAAAACAGACTTTACTTCAAGGACGAAATCCGCTTGAATTACGTGCCGAGTCATACTTCGCGGTTTGCAGGATTATCTCGGATTTGACTAATTTTCCGCTCCACCGTGAAGGCAAGTGATCTCACCATCTTCTCATATTGGAGGCTCACTTTCTATGCAAAAATCATATCAAGACGCAATAACACAGTTGCACGTTATGGGAAGCCCACCTGTTTTTTGACTATGACAGGCTTCCACAGTGGAGGGAAACCCAGGAATATTCACTATATTGTCAGACCGTATGACCGACCTGAGTCGGTAATCGAGCTTCCAATTTCAAGGTGGAAGAACTTGGTCGAATCTCCTGAAAAAGAAATATTCTTTGAGAAGTACATGCCTACGTGAATGCAATCGGATCCCAAACCCAGCCTTCTACGCTGCATCTGATTCAGTAAAGAAGGAGTAAAGAGTGTAGATTGTAGATATGGTAAGATTGATGTGTGCGGGAATCCCGAACTCTTCAGAAGAACAGGTGCCCTTCGCGCCTCCGAAATCCTGAATTATCTCAGGCTGTGCAAGCATCGACGTCGTAACTCATCACATGTCAAAGTCTACCAAGTTTTGCACTATGACCAATGGGTGTTGTCAGCAATCAATGTGTCAATCTTTAAAAATCTTGAGAAAATTCGGTAGTCAGGTGAAAATGAAGATTTGTACATTACGTTGACTGTCGAACTTGTTTGTAGGTGCATCGTTGAAGGATCTGAATCAAGAGTGAAGGCGAAGGTAGTGCTGACGGAAGAGGGAATGTTCATGAAATTGTTTTAAAATGGCAAAAACAGTTTTTGTGCAGGGTCAACAATATTCACACTTCGGCTATGTTCATCCGTCTCATCAGGCACTTTACAGAGCACATAAGGACGTGTGATTTTGCCATAGACATTTGCGCGCTTCGCTGCTATTGAATTCCTTAATACTTCATGTTTTGTAAACTTTTCAAGGTGAGTAACGGCATGAAGCCTCAGCATTTCTCAAAAAATTATGAACGGCGGACGGCATCACATATGATATTGGCCAACGCAGCAAAGATACAGGGTTTCTAGATAACACCACAGGAAACAGTTCAATGCCAACCATTCCATGAGAGGTCAGCAGACTACATTGGAGATCGACCTTGAGTTGACTGACTCAGTACTTTGATACAAACTCGGCGATTACCCTACGAACAATCTTGTCGCTTTAGTATGCCCTTCGATAGCTGAGCGACCGGTGGAATTACAAGGGAAAGTTGATCGCAAAATCAAGGAAAAAACAGTTTGCTGACCCAATGAAATCTTAATGTTATGCAAAGTTCTGCCACTACAGAAAGGCAATACGATGTAATCGTAAATGCAGTGGTAAAACATCTCGGGGTCGGTGTATTTTCACGCATGGCTTCGAGGAAACGGGATAGCCTATCTACATATAGTAACGGTCTATAAGAGAATCGAAAATGAATAGTCCGCAAGATGGATATAAACATATTGCATTCGACAAGACAGTGATGTGATGCCCTCAATAGAGAAGCGGTTAAGTTAGGAGAGGTTAGTTTCAGGTCAAGACCATCGTTACAGTATGGTAAGTTCTATACAAGTAGCAGTAATTTCTTCGCAACGTCGGAGGTAGAACTTCTCATGGGACTTTGACGTGAGCACTCCAAAGCACTATGAGCACTTCGAAGTGCTCATGCTGCTGTACTGCGTTGCTATGTTCTGAGTGGAATAATGCAGATATCCTATCGGTCGTGTGCCTTTTCCCAGACTTTCATTGCGATATGGATTTGAACAGACTTCGATAGTCGTCTGCAGGTGCCTTGCCTTTCACAAATGATTCGGAGTCTTCTCTAATTGCCTAGGTATCTAGATGTTCTTGCTCCTCCAATGAGCCATGAAGAGATAAAGATCCAGAGAGTGTGAAGAACTTTGTTAGACCAAGTTTGTCAACGCACAACTGCTCAAATTCCTTGAAATGATCGTCCACATTCCACACTGACAATGGTGAATTTGACAGGGTGGAAGAAAACAAACTTCTTTCTTGAGCTGCTGAACTACTAATGTTGCAACATTCGAATTCATTCCAGGGACATTCATCTTGCAACATTATTAATTATTAACAACTTATGTAGTGTTCGGCTACATCTTGTGTTGTATTTTTGTATCATAAAACATACTAAGAATGAATATCATTCTCTTATCAAATTATGATCAATAAATCATGCTCTAATATTTTTGATATTCACTGCGATAAATGATTTTTCTTCCTCGCAACGCGAAATTTTTTTCACTGCTGGGACCCCAGGTCTACTCACGATTGGGTGGACATAGGGTTAGTGCGGCGATGAAAGCAACACCCCCAGATCGGTTTGGTGGGGTGGATGCGGTCGATGATGAAACTGTGGATGCCGATTTGATTGCAAATAGCAAAAGAAAAGCAGGAAACGCTCCTAAACATGGAATAAGGGACTGGGGTGCCGGACGAGTTGTCCAAACTAGCTTGCATTTCTTGCTGGCGCAAGCCAAGGCAGAAATGCAACTGCAATCACGCATCACTAATACAAACAAATACACAGGCACCAATTCATACAAAGAAATATAAGTAACAGCAGTGAGTAAATAGTAGGTAAGTAAAAGCCATCAAAATACAGGCAGCATTCCTTCGAACGCGGTACAGTTCACATCGCGCCGAGACTACGCAGTCGCGCAAGGGCATGCAGCCACATAATCCGTCCAAAGGCCAAGATCAGCGGCCAAAGGCCAACTTTGTGAGACTCTAACGCCGTTTCCGCGCGCTCTCGATCTGCCATAACGGCATATCTTTGCTACACCCAATGAATGATCCTTCGAGTTGACCTCTGTTGGGGCTGTTGCTTGAAGGAGTTGGCCTTTAGCGAAAACGGACCATGATTTTGAAGTTCACTCATGAGCTCCCATACGTTGGAGAAACCCGTTCTGAAAAAGCCCTAAAGCCCTCCACACTTTGAAAAATCTTACTTGTAAGATTGTAAGGGAGAAGATCTTAAGATTGTACCTGTTCAGCTCCGCACGCTACCGCGCGCATGAAGCGGAAGGCCTGGGTGAAGCAGGACAACCGGTAAAGCGATAGGATCACCGCCCAACATTGAGTTGCTCCGTAAAATGCGATAGCTGACCGTTCCATAGGCTGCCCATCTCTGCCGAAGCTCACCGTTTGATACGCGCAGTGGAGTGCGGATCTAAAGCGGTGTCTGTAAACAATCACCACGCACCGAATGGCAGTGTAATTTAGCGGTAGGATTGTGCTTGATGTTGGAATAGAAATACCCAGTAGTCGTTATCGTGTTTCTTCAAACATCTACCATACATTTTTAGGAATTCTGGGGAACGAAGCGGTGTAATGGGATTTTGGGTAATGACAACAGCGCAATTGAAAGGATATTGAAATGAAATGCTTAATATCAAGTCTGGTTTTGAGTGACCTCTAATCTCTTGCGTGTATCGTTATCATCGGCCCTCATGAGCCGCTATTGCTTCGGGTCCCCCTCCAAAGATGCTCCCGTCCTATTCCTTACATCGCTTCTTGGAATCAACGCTTCACTGCTGCTGTGGCGTGCGCTATGGATATTGTGAAATTAGCATTTTAGCGCCTGCTGTCGGATCTTATCAGCCGTTATCACTCTATGACCCTCACCAAATATGTTCCCCTCCTGCCCCCTACATCACTTCTCGGAACCAACGCCTCACTGGTGCTGGGACGGGCGGTTCGGATATCGTGAAATTGGCGTTTTGGCGCCTGTTATCGGATCTTATCAGCCATTACCACTCTCTGACCCTCAACAAACATGTTCCCCTCCCGCCCTCTACACCACTTCTCGGAACCAACGCCTCACTGATGCTGGGACGGGCGGTACGGATATCGTGAAGTTGACGTTTTAGCGCCTGTTATGGGATCTTATCAGCCGTTATCACTTTTTGATCGTCACCAAACATGTTCTCCTCCTGCCTTCTACAACATACTGAAAATACAGCGCTCCACTATTGCAGCGAAGCGCGCTATGAATTTCGTGACAAACAGACGCACACACACACACATACACACGCACAGACATATGTACTTAGCGAATTATATAGAGTAGGATAATAGAATCCTTGGGTGATGCCGTAGAATTCCTGCACTTCTCAGCAAGCCATGCTTGAGAAAAGCTAAAAAAAGTGAAAACTTCCTTCTATGTCTGTGAGTGCTCACTCGAACTTTGTTGTCTAGGCGCTTGATCACTTCCAAATCAACTCTATTGGCAGCCGCTAAATCTGAAGGGTAACATTTGCTTGAGCACCACAAAGAGCGAAGTAGAGTGAACTCTCAGAATGGAGGTTTCGGTATGGTTCCACCCCCCCCCCCATTCCCGCCCCCATAGCCACATGACAAGTACGAGATCCATTTCCTCATTGGACTGCGCTCTGAGTGCATCTCGAACGCAGCGAAGCTAGCGAATTCAGTTACTCTCAACCACTTGTGTCGTTTGAATCGAGCGAATCGGTACTAGAGCGTTCAGGAATTTTTGAGCTTTCGGCCCTTAATTTCAAATGCACACATTGACTAAACAAACACCTTTTATCGGAAAAGAAGCCATTAGATTCACACACATTTGTCAATAGAAAATGTTCAGTGTCCGTGTAGTGAATAGGCTTCCAACCAAGACTGATGATCACATTCATTCGGCTTACGTTTCGGCGCTCTAGCCTTCTTCAAAGCCTGGAAAGAAGAAAGCCATGCACAAAACTGAAACCAAACTGGAGATCAAAACACCCCGCCCCTTAGCGGACCCCGGGGGGTCGCCATGATAAACCCTCAGGAGGGTCCTTAGGCAAGTGATTTTGTGGTGATACCCATTCAAGCGGCGCTACTGTCAGCTCGAGGCGGCAGGTGTACTCACTTTTCGACTCTTCTGTAGTTCGTTGTCTTCTTTCTGTCCCATGATGTCGCCCTAGTAGCTTACCCCTGCTGAGTGATTATATAGATTGAATGAGTACTGCAATTGTTTTTGTACTGTATGCCAAACGAGGTTTTTAAGATGGAATCTTTATTTACTGGCCTTACGTTTCGACCGCTTCGTCTTCTTCAGAGGCCTGGAGATAATCTAAAGCTTTTGATTTGCTAACTATTCGATCAAGCGCTTTTTAGTATTTTCCACGTAATAGAACGACGAGAATACTTCGGAGCACCCATTAATGAAGAAATTACTCACCCAGATCCCACCGATGCGGAGCAATAGCTCACGCCCTGTGTCAGTTGACGTATTGAATGAGTACTTGAACGGCTAGTTTCTCGAATTGGCTTTCTTCTTTCTAGGCTTTGAAGAGGGCGAAAGCGTCGGAACGCAAGCCGAATAAATGCGATTACCAATCTTGGCTCTCTGACCTATTCACAACGCTGACATACTGATACGACTCAACCAAGATCCACTGACAGGCGCACTTGGGAACTGTTCAACGTTCTTCGCAAGTGCTGAGATCTGAAAACGCTGAACTCGGTGAGGTTGCGTCAAGATGGGTGTTGAAGGATTTTTTGGAAAAGTGATATTTGGTGAGCAAGGCGTTTATTGAGCATGACGGTGGAGTAACGAAGCTTCATACCTCTGCTAGCTAAACTCATGCAGGGTTGGTTGTACGATGTACGTTCGAGCATTTCATGGAGAAAAGTAAGCCCCATATTGTTGACCGTCGCGGGCGACGGACTTTTGGCTCGTCCGGGTTGACCGCGGCATAACGCGCGGCGAGCTGCGCGGCGAGCTGCGCGGCGATCCTGTACGAGGCAGATATTCGCGGGCTTTGACAGGGCATTTCTAACCGTGTGCCTTGCAGATACTATCAGCAAGATTCTGCGGTTCGAATTACGTTCCATCCTCGGAGATTACAGGAGAGTAGATGGCAAGGGGAGTTCAAGGAAAGATGAGAAGGGATTCGCATAGTGATGTTTTTTAGCGAACACGGCCCTGGTTCCTCAGGGAGGAGAAGATGTGAGCAATCCGCGTTCTCCCTCACGTTTCTCCCTCTCCTGGGCTCAATTCTAGTGTGACGTAGCATGACCTTAGTTTGAATGTTCCCCTAGGGACGTAAGGGGAGCGATTACAATGGAGATATATTTAGTTGACACGAAATAATATCTCCGTAAAAACTTCTAACTTTAATTTTTTCGAATCTTTTTTTATTGTTACAAGCTGTTTTTTAGCTGCAGTTCGCCTTGCGGACGTTTCCCGAACACAAAATGAAACCTAGTTTTACTGTTTCTTATGCGCTTTGATGACAGTAGTGACATTTCTATGGGAGTTCTCTTCCTTTTGCTCATCCCTTTAAAGGCAAAGTTCGCGTTCAGACCCACCTTATGAACCCTTAAAGTGGCTAGAAGGACTATAGAGGCTAGTGCAGGGCTCCTCCCATCATTCTACACCAAAAAACGTCCCGTGGACGCTAGGCGCCAAGGATTTAGGCTCGCTCCACCAGTTGAGGCTCGCCCCGCCCACCGCTCGATATCTTGTCTGCATCGCAGTGATCTTCTGCTATGCTCTCTCTACTTGGAATTGTCTGCCACTCTCCACGCTCACGTTATCTCTCATCACTCTGCCGATCTTTTGAACTACCCCGCAGCGTATTGCAAAAAGCTCGTACTTGCTCTGTATTTATTCATTTTTTTTACCTTTTTTTTCGCTGACGGTCCATTTCCCACCCCTACTTTCACATTTGAGTGCAATTACATCATCATTTATTCCTGAATTTTGCCTCTAAATTGAAATCTCTTCACTGATACCGCTGCATTCAAATTCCCGCGCGCGGAATGTTTTTTCCAAACCGCAGAATCATGCAGAGTTCCTCTGCAATGTGCATGTGATGTTTGATGTGCTAAAATATTGCTGAACCCGCGAATATGTCTAATAGGGATTGCCGCGCATGTCCTCGCGCGATTCGCCGCTTGCCACCCGGACGAGCCAAAAGTCCCGCACCCGACCGTTGCTTGTCACAGATATCGAAATTTTTGATGAATTTTGATCTTTGTGACATACAAGCGAAGGTTTTTTATGGGACTGACTCGCTTCAGCATATCGCTTTTGCGCTGTAATAGTTTAGTTTCATTCACAAAATGAGAGCTGGACCGACCATACTCAGTGGCCAAGAGTCGCCACACCTTTTCTTGGTGGCTTTGAAAAATTCAGGAAGTTTAGTAAACTGTGGTCCTGGTCTTCCAAACGAAACCGTCTTTGTTATCCCATTCGCGACAATGTCAGCCACCGGTGGCTTACAGTGCGCAGTTGCATCTGGGCGCTGGTCTGAACGGGCAGACTTTGAAAATCTCGCGCGGTCGCAAGTAGGTTGAAAATAAACTATTCTTCATTGTACATCGCAACAAGTCAGAAGAATTGGTGGTTTCCATAGCACAGATGGGGTAAAGGAAGGCACGTAAACCTCACAATTAGAAACAATTACAATTGGGAAACGGCGATTTGTTCTGACCTTCCTCCTTCCTTCCTATTCATTGACTTCCTTAAACTTTAGCTTCTGCCGTATCCAATTTTTAGGAACCACAGGTCACCAAAACTTAATTTAGTAGCAAGCTATCCAACAGTTCGATGCAATTTTTTTGTGATCAAATC
>KZ346200.1:82202-92996 GCA_002352805.1 Teladorsagia circumcincta | reverse complement strand
GATTTATTTTGAGGTAGATTGGCTGGCGTACAATGACACTTTATTCATTAGTTCCACAGAAGAAAGCGGTTGATTTAAACGTTTGAATGTCATGTTCGATAGTAGATCGCAATAGTTCACGGCCAAATTTGAAGGCATCGCGTTCTTTTGTTTCTTCGTGCAGTCTTAGAAGGAGGCGGGAACTGTGCCTTTTACTGGTAGTAGGTGGAAACGATATGTGGTTAGTTATGAATTTCACGTGGTAAAAAGCGAACCGGTTCGTCTTTTGGGGAACGTGTTCGGGCTTGCACTTTCCCGGCATTGTAATAGTTTAAGGATGGCTGCATTGCTGGCTGCGTTGTGTCTTCTGGCCAATCTACCGCAGATGTAAGTAAATCACCCATTTTGCAATTTTCTCGGCTTTATTCTGACCTCGTAATTCTACTCGCTTCCTTGCGTAATGAACCATCGTTGATCTGATTAGATTAGCTCTGCGTATTTATTAATTCCACATTTTGAAGTTGATGTCCTCTTAGCATCAGTAACCTATAGAGGAACTGTTGAAGCTTTCTTTCTAGCTTTCCTTTCATCCGCTAATGAGTGGGTTTTGGTAGAGGGTGGCATGCTCTCTGGCAGTGTGACTTGCTTCTCAGTTCCAATATAGTGTTATCTGTTTTATATATTTGTAGAGTTATTCTTATTATATTTGAGTATTTGAATTTCTGGTGGTAAAATTTCTGTGCTAACGTTCAATAATAACTGACAACATTGTATCAGAATGGTGTGTAAATCCAATTATGCCTGTAATGAACCTACGTAATAAATTTCGCTGCCGTTTGATATATGAATTCTACAATATTGTTGGACTGTTCTAAGAGTTTCCGCCGATTTCGATGGCTCCAATTAAGTGCTTTAGTTCTGAAATAACTATTAGCGAGCTAGTGTAATTTTACATGTCATGAGAGCGTTTCCGGAGTACCCGACAGGAGGCCTGTTGCTCGGCGAGAAGGCAGGTGCGCAGACCGATGAGTGGACGAGTCGCAGCGCGTACTATCGCGGTTTATCGTCAAGCTAAAATACGTTCCATATCACCCAATACCCGTTGCTTCTCGCCCGCTCACCGGTTTGCGTCTCTGCCTCTGCCTTCTCACCGCGCGACGAGCCTCCTATCTAGTAACCCAGCATTCTCAGACTGGTGTTAGAGTTCGCGACCAGTCGGCAATTCGCGCGACTCGGTAGAGATTTGAATGTTTCGAGCGGTACGGCAGCGATTCTAACAAAGTCGCGCACCCATCTGCGAAAAAAAGTTTCATGCAAGGCACATATGCCTAAAGCAACAGTTCCAGCAAGCTGGGCGTGGTCGGAATCGGCTGCAATCCCCTCGACCGGTCCGGCCACTCCCACTTCGAAGCTGTTCAGCCGCTAGTCAAGAGGGTGACAGAACAAAGAAAAAAAAACTCTTCCTGGAAAGCTGCTAGGAAGGCAGCTGAACAGCCTTGAAGTGTGCTGGTCGGAATCGGTCGAGGGGTTCAACCACGCCTACCCTGCTGGGACTGTTGCTTTAATTAGAAATTCATAGGCATGCAAAGTGAAGGTGAAGGCATACAGTCAGCACTTGCAATCAATATACTATATTTCATATAAATATAGAAGATATTGTGTGGAAGTTTCATATGAATAAATAGATATCCATTCTGAAAATGAAAAATGAGTGAAAAATTTCTTTGGAAACATTACCATGTCGTTATTTGTTCAGCAAATGTGAGAAATGTACGTTTTTTCATTAGGAGTTTCAAACACAAAGCTTATTTCTTATTTACTCACAGGAAAAGTCATCAGGCCGGTCCGGCCATTTGTGATGAGCTCCATACCCTAGCACTCGCCTTTAGATGGTGAGCTCGAAACTGCGTTCACTGTCTGCTAAGCGGTTCTTGAACGGAATTGTAAAGCAAGGAAGCGTAAGGGTAGTGCCGTGTCACGCATCCAAGATTGTGGGAACTGCTAGCAAATTCTTCATACACGCAACTAACCACGCAACTAATGGTGAGTGTTGATGAATTAACGATTTAGAAGCTACTCTACCACATTTAACAATGAAAAACAAAAAAAACAGGCTTTTCGAAAAACCGTTTCAACCACCTTCTTGCCTGCAAGACAGGGCACTACCGCTGCGTTTTCTTGCTTTACAATTCAGTTCAAAAACCGCTTAGCAGACAGTGAACGCAGTTTCGAGTTCAGAGTTTCGAGGCGAGTACAACGGAATACAGCTCACTGCTAGTGGCCGGACCGACCTGATGACCTGCCCTGGTCTAGATCTAGTTCAGCTGTTTTGGTGCAGGTTTTCGTCACTGTTGATTTTGTGGTTGCCTTGCAGCTTCGATGAAGAGGCGGATACGTAGAAAGAAGAAGGGTTAGAACAAAGTTCTTGCAACACCATTTTGCCAGTTTTGCTTCTTTTTTAGAAATTGACTGAAAAAAAGAAAATTTGTTAGAACACTGTTGCGGTGCTGGAACTGCAGTTGGTCCAGATCAGTGAGCAAAAAGAGCAAAATGAAAAGTGAAAACGGATATGTTTAGTGGGACTTTTTTCCAAACTTGTAGAACCATCAGAAACCAGTGGTTCATTCCAATGAGCCATTCAAAACAAGCCTTGGAATTTTATCTATTCGATACGGCTGAAGTATGCAGTCATAACGTCTCTAACTAGTACAGCTGGTCTTGCTGTTACTGGCGTTCCTAAAGTTGGAACAGATCACAGAATAGACTATCGAACTCGTTCTGTTATTGAACCTACAAAGATACATGCATTTGTTACAAATAGATATTTTATGGGGTTTCTCTAGACAGAAACCTGTCCCACACAGTGCAGCCTATTGCCACATAGCTTGTCGTCATATGACGTTTTGTACTATTCGTCAAATATTACGCAACTGTTCGTTATTTCTAACCTTCCAAAAATCTTTCAGATTATATTTCGAAATAGTAATTTTGATCTTCGAGTAGGGTCAACCGTGAGTTCACAACTCTCAACGAGGGGTCGTATTTGAATTCGGTTGGAGAGGGGGTTGTGTTTGTGGTTGGTGTAGATTGAAAGGCTGGAAGGGGGTCGTACATATTTTCAGATGTTGGAGGGGTCGTGTGAGTTCGACGAGGTCGTTTTCAGGTCGAATATTTTCGGAGTTGAAAAAAATTCGAGAAATGCAAAGTAAAGATTATCATGAAGTTGCAGTTAAAATTAGGGATTGCCATGACGCTTCATAACACAATTGCACGAATTACTCCCTCCCGCACTTCTACATGAAGGGGAAGTTGGGGTGTATCAACGACACCATGACGGTGAGGGTGGCGGTCGAGGACGGGATTGGGTCGGATCGGGAACTTTTCCGGGGCTGACGCTGTTGGTGAGGGATTGTACCCATCTACCATAAGAGGGGGGGGGGGCGTAAATTTTTTGAAGTTGGAACAACGAACAGTTGGCCCTCCAAACTTCGAGACACCAGTTCAAGGATTTACTACGGTATCTAGTAGTTTTGAAGTGAGTTTCGGCAGGACTAAACAACTTTTTCGTACTCGGCTTATTTATTTATTTATTTATTTATTAATTTATTTTGATACTCTCAAAGGTATGCACAGACACGTGAAGAAACATAACTTAAGCAAAGCAATAGAAAACTCACCGACGGCGTAATTTCACCCACCTTCTGCGCCTTGCCCCACCAATTCACCGATTCATCGGCTAAATCGGAAAACCGATGTGAAGATTTTATTAATGGAGTCATAGCCTTTCTTGAACTTCGGTCGCTGGGGAGGGGCGTACTTCGAAATTTTCCTCGATGCCTCGCCTGACCCTTCTACTCGGGATTGGTGATACTATCATGATACTTATATCATATGGTCACCCCTCTGACTGTGATTGAGCTGGTTTATCTTCACTACGATATAGGAAAGATGATGCCCTTTCTTGAAATTTCCAGTAGAGAGGAGCACCCCGATGTCAGAAGGCTGAGCTTGTCCGTAAGCATATACTAAGGGTTGGTACTCGTTCCTACGAGTTAGAAGCACGGAATGTTACGACGCTAGTTGGAGGAAACATTTGTCGATTTCCGCTTTTCCTGTAACCTTTTACTTCCTGCATCTCAATAAGCTATAACCACTTACTAGTTTTGCGGTGACTACCACATCCACAATGATGAAGGGAGATTTCAGTGTTTCTGTGGTGCTAAATGTGGTCAGCCCTGCATGGCTAGCGAAGCACACGGTAAGTCTTGTTACTCTTCTCAATTATGTCTTTCCATTGAACTTTACATGAAAGCATGCATGGAGAGAATTTCGTGAAAAATTCTTTGGGTTTTGAGAATTCTTCAAGAACGGTTCAGAGTTTTCGGAGCGGTGTTTTGTGCATTGTTTTTTTTCTCTCACCAACCAGTTCCCTTTGGATTCTGTTATGTTGTATCTTGTAGTCTTTTTGAGTGGTTAGGCTCTGAGAATTCATTGCATTGGAAGGAAAAATTTTAAGTCAATTTTCATTCCCTTTCCAGGAGAAGAAGCAGAGCGCTCACTTTTTGGTGGCATTTTCACCGTCATTGTTGATGCACAGCACACTGGAGATTCACATTTTGAGTCAAAAAAGTTCTAAAAATTTCGAATATGAGAGAAATTCAATAGATGAAACAACCCACCCTTCACCCCTCTACTAAGGTTATCAAAAAGCTACTTCGAGCATTTTTGATTGTCATCTTCTTCGGTGACTCAACTTGCGAGTGGCAGCCTATGCCGTTCCCCAAAAAAACGGGGCATTCTCGTTGACTGCTAACTCGAGGGCGAACTTTACGGTGGAAAGGCAGCTTATAAGATATCAAGGTAGAGGTGGTCAGTGTAGCGCGACCGTGACGGTGCTGCTCTTAAGCGCTAGAGCTCTCTTCTGAACGGCAGAGGCTTAAACAGCGAGTCAGTGGCTTTGCCGTGGCGATAGCGGAGCGGGGCGACCATGCTTTACTGCCAGGGCACACCCCTTGCTGAGAATTACGTGTCACATTTCGCATCATCGGGAAAGGGTCCGTCTGATTTCCTCTGCGTAGTTTTTGAGCAATGCACCTTATGGAATTTTTCATTTTGTTCTCGATAAATTACGGTCCCGGTAAACTATGGTATAAGGAATTTTGTGGGAGGATGACCAACATTTGTGGCCAACTTGCTAAATTAGCATCTACGATTGGCGAAAAAAGGACACATCTATTTCATGTTATAAATCATACCGAAGAGGAGTCGTGGACCAATGACTAGGATGTCAGACAAAATCTTGTTTGCAACTTTTTTTGCTGTTACAAGGATGATGGATGTCGTATTTCGGCAATAGTATGCTTTTATTTCACATTCAATCATTCCCACGAATCTTCGCGAAAGTCAGTGCGTGGCCCAAACGAACGACTCATTTACTGCGGAGTGCTATGCATAGGGTCAACCGTCTGGTTCGCACTATTCGATCGACGGGATCGTATTTGCGACTTTGGCAGGGGAAGGGGTTTGCATTCGGTGTTGAGCAGTGTTAAGAATGTTTGGGAATGAGTGGTCGTATTTGTGGTAGCTGAAGGCCGTGGAGCGGTTAGGGCTCCAGAAGTGCTACGTTCACTAACACACGTTCTACTTGTTATTTGAAATATTAGGCACTCTATCGAGGTTCAGGGATGGGATCCATGGGATGTAGACAGAAGCAAAGCAAGAGACAGTAAGCAACGGAACCATAGAACCCCACAGAATTGAAGCTCGAAATGTGGTGCAATATTTGTGGAACACCTTGCAGTATGTTATGTTACTCAATGATTTATCATCCTCAAACCAAGCGAAACATGAATGACATTACCTATCGTAGTTTTGTTGAAAATAAACGGCAAAGAAATCATGCTGCCACGAATGCGTTCTTCTGAAGGCCTTTGATTCAGATCTTCTGGTTGCTTTCCAGAATTCCGTTGTAATCCTGGATGTCACCTATGATATGGGGCCGAAACCGGATCCAGAGGAATTCAAGAATAAACACTATGCACAATTCGGAGAGCTGATGAAGGAGAAAGTTTGTTTGATTTTTCTGTCCGATTTGTTATCGGTATCAGTTTGACTTCGGAAACCAAATCTTGTTGGTGGAAGACTGAAATGAATGTCCGAAGTGATAAATGTTATTGCCATATGTGGTAGTGAAGGCAACCAAAAGACTAAGAAGTGTTCCCGCCGCCAGCATTTTTGTCAGGAGTACGGCGGGAAGTTCGGGGCGTTACAGTCCTTCCGGGGTATCAAAACAAATACAGTTTTTTCATTATACTCGTTCTTATCCTGAAGGTGGTCAAGCGAGTGCTTTATGGATGGGATAGAATCATGATTTATCCATGGACGACTCCACCTTATGAAATTTTAGAAAGTGTAGGGTCCATGGAAAAGTGATCTCCCCATACCGTGATTTTACTATAATTACTGACAGCAAGCCAAGATTTTGTTTAGACAGAGTCAGAATGCTTAGTAGTGGTATAGTTATAGTAGTAGTGAAGTTTTTCAAAGGTGCGGTCGCGATGGTTCAGAGGTGGATAAGTTCCACACGTCACTGAGGAAAGGGTCACGATAAGAACTGAGATAGGGAATTGTTGTACGAGCGTAGCCTCGCAGAAAATACGATATGTAACGGATATTCGCCTGCTCAGTACGAGGTGCACTTCAGAACTGAAACTGTGTAACGATATCATATCAAGGAAGCTGCCGTTGCCATCCTTCCACGTGGTGGTGGAAGGATGGCAACGGCAGCTTCCTTGAGGCAAGTTCCAGGACTTTTGCCCACCCACCAAATGGTGGGTGGGCAAAAGTCCTGGAACTTGAAGAACTCTTTGTCGGCGCCTTATCATGTTATTGGTAAGGCGTTAATGCCCCGGAAGAGCCACCTATATCTCATTGCGTAGGTCTCCTACCCAATCTACTATGCGTCCCCATTCGTTCACATGACATTTGTCGCGACCGCTTCCTCTAAGTACCTTTTTGAGGGAGTTTTGATAACAACCTTGTGAAAGATGATGACGTCATTGCACTAGTCTCCGAGGGTATCGAATCTAGAAAAGCAACTGTGGTGCAACTATGCCAGACACCTTTGCCTTCATACTTACTTCCCTATGAAGCAATACTGCGCTACTATAAGTTGAAATCATGCAATTCAGCCAAAATCCTACCTTGCCGAGCACATTCCAGGAGCCGTCCTGTTCAACATTGACGCTGCCTACTATCCGTCCAAGTGAGTTGATGTTGAAATAATACAAAGATAAAACATTTCATTTAGCCTCGAATCATCTTTTTTCTGGGTGTGAGCATCATATCGTTCTTTAACTTCCAATCAAGTAATATTTGAATGCAACCTGACTTATACAATGCCATAGGGGGCAGATGATGTAGATGAAAGTCTGTGTTTTTATCTTCCTTGGCGGCCTGCTGCGAATTTATCCACCCCGAGAAGCTGGTAGGGGGCCGCATATGGCCCGCGTTTTGCTAAGTGCATTGTACATTTGCTACTTTGCTATTTGCTACTTTCAAAGACAGATGGCATATAGCCCGTCCAATGTACCTTTGGGGGCGGGACGTGATTGTATCTCGAACATGGACCTTGATTCTATGCTCGCTGAGACAAGAGTGAACCTCCCCATCTTTCATCGCTTTTACGGTAGTTCTGTCTGTGAGATTGGGAACACTGCAACCCTCAACTGATTAACCTCTACCTTTTGAGAGCCGTTCAGAACAAACAAGCTTCTTGAATGCTTCTGCGATAGGTGAAAATGCAGTTGGAGGGGACCACTCCTCAGTATCTTATCCTGAGTCCTGGAGAGCACTAATTTGAGCTATCTAATACTGAGGATAAAATAATATTCGGACGACACATTCGAAGCGCACGTTTGATAAGGGGCGGTTGGTGCCCTACTTTCCACACCTCCTGCCCCATCCTGCCTAATTTTTGGCACCCCTTCATCCAATTCGGAGCTCCCCCACCCTTGCGAAAATCAAGAATTTCATTTCATGGAATTTCATTTCTTGAGTTGTTACCCCATATAACGGGACAGCAACAACAGCTTGGAGACGGTCTTCACGACGGAGGGTAGCCCATCGAAAACTAAGTTAGGGATAGTCGTGAAGCACAAAAAAACAGAGAAAATGGCCTGGAGCTCAAGAAAAAAATTACAAAAAAATGAAATGAAATTCTTGATTTTTCGCATTGTTGCGGCACTCATCGTCTTGAAGCTAGCGCTTTCTCTGCCGGAGGGCTAGAAACTCAGACCGAGAAGACACGAGAGGTGGGCGTACCAGACCAACTGAGCCGCATGGAAGACCATGCTAAATGCGGGGAGCATATTCTTTGATGTATAATGCGCGTCGGTCCTCACTCTCAGGGGTGCGCGTCTCTCTCCACCGTGTCTCTCCCTTCGTTCTTATCGTGGAATCCTCCTTTGATAAAATCAAAGTTCAATTTATCTCCACCCAATCAGTCTGCAATAGCTGATAGCGGAACTTTGTAGAAATTTTCAGGTATATTCGTTTTGATCTGTATCCACCCCAGGATTTCGAGAAGTTCATCCGTCTGCTTGGTGTGAACAACAATGACCATGTGGTACTGTATGGAAGAGGTTCTTTCGCCGGAATGATGTGGCCGGCTAGGGCATGGTGGACATTCAAGGCAAGAGAATAAGTTACAATTGAACTTTCGTTATAATTCGACCTTTACACCACCCTTCACTCATCCTTCTCCACAAGAAACCAAAACAAGATTAAGAGAAAAATCCATGCTTAAAAGTTCATTGCGCTACAAATTAAGTGAGACAATCCCTCTTCCGGAAGTTGCTGGGTACGCAGCTGCATTGAATTGCCGCTAAAGCTATAATGCGCCGAGATCTTTTATGAATTGCAACCACAACGCCCGAGCATTTAGCACGCAGCGCTTACACTCACTACTTTGGTGTCTGCGTCTTGCTCGTCTCCATGCTCTATCGCCTTCGACTATTCTCTTACTTCGGCCCATAAAGCTCTTATATTAGACGGTTTCTGTAGCAATGTCCTAGACTCTTCCATCAGCCGAATTTGGCTTTAAATAATACCAGAGCTCTTTTTCGGTTCTTTCCTCTTTTCTTCACTGGAAGTCTCCTCCGCCCTACATCCATTTTCAAACGCAAGAGCATTAGGAGCTAGAAAATCGTTGTAACGTTGAATGTACGCTTCACTGTGAGAATTCGTCATAAATTGCTATGATTTGGTTTTGCAGCTGTACGGTCACGACAAGGTTTCTGTGCTCAATGGTGGTCTTGATGCATGGAAGAAGGCCGGCCTACCTGTAGCTAGTGGTGACGTCATAGCTAGAGTAAGCTCTAAAACTCACGCATTTCCAGTGCCTGAAATAGGCGCTCTGTGTATGAGAGTTGGTTCTCTGAGATCTGCATGGTAGGTAGTGGTCATGGGGACTGACATGACAGAGTTCGTCTTACTTTTGGAAATGAGTGATTTCCTGAGAAGGGTGTGGAATGATCTCACAAGGAAGGTCTTTCACGTCGTGGAGCCCGTTTTTCCTAGACGCTTCTAGGAAGGTCAGAATAGTGGAGAAAATATGGTCCGAAATTCGACCCTCGTGTGTTCAAATGGCACCAGCGTCGATTAAGATGTCGTCCCCGTGATTTGGCGACTATTTGGTGTCTCCAACATGTAGTGCGAAAATTTGTCACGTCGGAGGATTGAATTTGTCACGACGGAAAATTGAATTGAATTCTGGACCATCTCTTCATCACAGTTTTTAGGTTCCCAGAAGCGTTCAGCAGAATTGGAGCATAATTCTATGTTCCTCGCATGAATCTTCACACATGCGAAAAACAGTTTTGGAAAAGCGTTCCATGACAAAGACCCTCCTTGTCAGGGATCCTATGCACACGCTTGGAGCATACCACATACAGTAGCGGTCAAAAGTTTGGAAACTTTTTTATTTTTGATCTAGCGAAGCCAATAAACAACGAACTTGTCTCAAATTCACGTATAATATACATAATTAAGAGCAAAATACGATGCGTAACACGATTCTCCGAAATTCCGAACCATAATTGAAAAATACGATTTTTTTGAAGAATTGGCGCGTCAAAAGTTTGGAAACTTTCTGTTTTTCTCGTTATTATAATTTCTTCTCCTCAATATTTGCACGTGTTTGTTAGTTTCGGTGAGAATATAAAGTATTACGTAATTTTCAAACGAATTCACGTGAAAGGAAAAAACCTTACTTTTATTTTAGAGGTTTCTCTAGATCCCACAGTCCGAAGTATGCAGAAAATTTGTTTCTCATCAGTTCATCCCCTACAAAATCGCTGTCATCGAATTTTTTCAGGGTCATCAGAGTCGAGCAACCATAAAGAAAGCGATCCAGCTACAAAAACAATCTTACTAAGAAATTGGACTTTTTCTAAGACTTTGAAGTCTGGTCGGCCCGTCCCGTCCCCCGTCACCATCTACCAAAAAACAGCTTTTTCGGGTTTTTTCTCTCAGTCGATCACAAGCACAAGTGCTGCTATACGTCCATTACGACCTAGCGAATATTATGGAAGATGTCCTAACAAGGAGCCGTCGTTGTGCTTTTAGAGCAGGATGGCCCAACTGGCTTCCGCCCACAAGCGATGAACATGGACGGAAGGCTGGAGGTACAAAATTGTGCTCAGCGACGAGTTGAATTTTTGCCTTCTTGGAAATGATGCTGTGAACTTTGTGAAGTGATCTGTCAACTGGGAACCTCATTTTGGGTACCAGATTCCAGAGGTCAGCGAATGGTGG
>KZ346199.1:69874-81481 GCA_002352805.1 Teladorsagia circumcincta | reverse complement strand
GTGACCAAAAAAATGATCAATACTTTTAAGCCTTCTATTTTTGTTTGTTTTCCTATTTTTCTATTGTCGTCTCGAGATTGGGCCACAACTGATATTTCTAAGAAGTCCTGTAGAAACTCCTAATGGATGGTAATCACGTGTCTTACGTGTTGTAGATGACTCGCAGATAGATACTTTAGCGTGTGGGCAATTGATTTTCCAATTTCGTTCATCAAAAGTTCCAGACGAGGTGACTTACTTTGTTCCACTTTCCGCCTGTTTCCTTCCTTTGAGAATGCGGTCTGTATTACAAGAATAACTATTTTGTCGAGTCAGTTCTGCAATATATCTTTGATTCCTCGAAACATGAATTCTTTCTGTGCTGTAACATTCATTGTGATCCTGGGAAACATACACAATGTTGGGGAGACGATGGGCCTCACGACACCCCAAGCTGAATTATGGGGGGAGGGGAAGGTAGGGGTCTAGAATCTTCGAGTAGAAAGTGCTTTGGGGAGAAGAATTTTCTGACTCCCAGAATTCTCGTTATTAGTTCAGCCTTGAGCAAAGAGAACGCTCAGGAACCAGCAAGGAGAGTGTTTTCCCCAAAGTTCATTGTACTCGAGATGAATTAGTTTCTGAAATTAATGAGATAGGTTGGTATTGGAATTGCTAAAGTAAGTATAAGCATTTAAAATCAGTAGGAAAGATGCTCGTCATCACCGAAATATCAAAAATGTTAGGCATTGATGATATCGTGTTCAATGTGCTATTGGCGACATCAAGGGCGTAAAAGAACGGAGTGAATGTGAGGTTTGAAGAATTCTATTTGTAAGGAAAAGAAATTTTAAGACAGAAAGTTGGGTGAAGAAAACAAGTGGATGCTAGCTCGAAATCCGGAAACAATGCCAATTTTTATGCTGCAGCATTGGTCCCCTACTATCCTACTATCCCAATCTACTACTATCCTGATATCCTACTCTACTACTATCCTACTATCTCAATATCGCAATCTACTACCCTCCGGCGATTTCAGTCGATATGTATCTGATCTGATCAGCGCACTATCCTAATCTACTACTATCCTACTGTCCTACTCTACTACTATCCTACTAACGTAATATCGCAATCTACTACTCTCCCGCGATTTCAATCGATATTTATCTGATCTGGTCAGCGCACTATCCTAATCTCCTACTAGCCTAATCTACTACTATCCTATTCTTCCCGTCGATACCTACCTTTTTCATTGTCGCATACTATCCTAATATCCGGAGTAGCGAAGTATGAACGCAGCCGTAGGAAGACAAAAAAGAAAATACACTGGTGGCAAAACTTAGGGAGGAAACTGGTTAGGTGACGTAACTTTTCAACAACTCAATGGAACTGAATGAAATTATTCGAGCATGATGGTCAAGGTCTTCCAATCTTGGGCTATGTACTGGACCTTTTACATCACGAGGTAGGCTTGAATCTGGAGCCAAAAGGGACCGTTCACGCAGTATAGAAGAGTTGGCGGAACAGAAGAAGAAGGAGTGTACTGACCAGGGCGAAGGCTTTGTGGAATATAGCGATGTTCTTGGTTACAGCAGGTCGGAGACGAAACTAGCACGACTTCACGCGAGGAAGAATCACTGGGAAACTGGAAGAGGGAAGATGTGCCCAGGAGGGTGGTGTTGCTCGCAGCATGGTTCTGCGCGCATGGGGAGCGATAGGGATCACAGCCACTGCTGCCCATAGAGAAGGAGATGGTGAATCTCGGACACCCGCAACAGCAGCCGATTGCTACGCTTTGCAACAGGCAAGGATGAACCCACGTCACTCGCAGACTGCAGTTGCGACGAATCCAGGCTTGAGCAGTGACACAGTGACCGCATACTATGGCCTTTTTGCCCTACCAACAGAACTTGGTGTGCCTCTGGAACCCGCGTGTCGGCGAGCAGGTTTTCCAGGTAGCTAGACGTTGGAAATGGACCACCATTTTAGAGAAGCGCGTGCTATTTTTTGATTAAAGCGAATTGAGCGTGGGTTGTGATTCTAGACTTATCAACATATGGCGAGAATAAAAACATGCGATGACTCCAGGACCATCGTTGAACATGATTGTTTTGATAGTCCATTCGATATGGTGTGGGGAGGCATGAAGTTGCAGTGGCGTACCGACCTCCCACCTGGTGATCGCAGAATGTTTTCTGATCGATCCTATTGTAGCGCTGTACTCCTCATTTGGGTGCATCTTTCCAAGAGTACCCTTGATCTCAACTTCTACCGTATGGAGCGCAAGGTGCGAGAGCAACGAGCATCCGGGTGGAACACTCTTGGAACGCGAGGATTTCCGGCGACTGGTGAAGTCTGCCCGCTTCCCTTGGTCAAATCCTATGAAGCGCGTGTGGCGTGGATTCACTAGAGCCATTTTAACGTATCCCTATGCGCTAATAACAGTCCAGCAATAGTCAATTGCGGTCTTTGAGGAATGAATCGCTTCTCCACAGGAACTCTTAACCAACTTTGCAACGAGCACTGGAGCACATAGCAGAGCATGCTTTGCAGTACGAAGTGTTCACACATCCCATCAAGAACCAGCTCCTCTCTGTTGAATGTCTACCATGAGTTGGAGTAACCTCACCCATCGACCGCTTCCGACAGGTTATTTGGAGAAAAGTGTCTTTATATTTCCGTTGCGCTTTTCTGCTAGTAACTCTCTGCATTGTGTCGCAGCATTTACTTCTATGCATGTGCTAAATTTGGTCGACCTAGGTTAGCTAGCAACCAGATATCATGTGAATGTTAGTTCCGCCCCAGGTTTTGCACACCAGTGTATGTACTGACTAGGACAGTGGGCTATCCCGCTGACAAGATAAGTATCGACTGAAACGCTGGAGAGCAGTAAATTAAAAGATTAGGACACTAGGATAGTACACTGGTGTACAAAACTTAGGGAAGGAAGTAATTTTCACATGCTATTCTGGTTTCTCACTAACCTAGGTCGATCAAATTTGACACATACATGGTAGTAAATGTTGCGATACAGTGAAGACACTTACCAGCAGAAAGCGCAACGAAACGATTAGAAAAGACATTTTCCTTCAAATACCCTGTCTGGAGCGGTCGATGGGTGTGGCTGCTCCAACTTATGGTAGACATTCAGAAGAGTGGAGCTGGTTATTGATGGGGTGTATGAACACTACGGACTGCAGAGCATGCTCTGCCACTCGCTCCAATACTGGCCGCGAGGTTGTTCAAGAGATCTTGGGTGGAAGCGGCCCACTCCTTGAAGACCGTCACTGACAACTGCTGGACAGTCGTTGGCGCACGCGGATGCGCTAGAATAGCTCTCCTAAATGCACGCCACACGGGCTCCATAAAATTTGACTGGAGGAAGCGGGCAGATTTCACCAATCGTCGGAAGTCCTTGCTTTCCAAGAGTTTTCCACCTGAGCTGCTCGATGCTCTCGCACCTAGCCCTGCATACGATTGAAGTTGAGGTCAAAGACACCCTCGAGAAGATGCACATGAATGAGGAGTACAGCGCCACAATAACTTCGATTAGAAGGCATTCCGCGATCAAGAGTCGGGAGGTTGGTACGCCCTTGCAACTTAAAGGAGGACTCCACGGAAAGGACGAAGGTCGAGTTAGGGAGAAATTGTCTAGTGGGGAGAGCGGCGAACATCCTGAGGGTGCGCACAGGCACGCAACCGGCAGCGGCAGATTTGACCCCGGAGAGCTAGCAGAGCTCAATCTTGGCGAGTCCGCCTGTCTCCGCCCACCGTCTGTCTAATCAGTCGCCACAGGTCTACACGCGGCGATTGATCAGATAGCGGAGAGAGCGTTGTATTGACGAGGGCACAGCGATGGGAGTCTCATCAATGCCGAGATCAAGGCGGAAGAAAGGGTCCCTTTTCTCGGGTTTTGAGCCGTTTTTCACGGTTTCGCTTTCTTTGTGGTACTACTTACCATCCCTACAGTAATTTGGAATGGGTTGAGTTTTCATCGTAAATTCTGCCTTTAATGCCTCACCACACCATATCGAATGGACTATCTAAACAATCATGTTGAATGGTTTTCCTGGGTGCATTACGTGGTCTACGTAAAGCCCCCCTCGCCAAATGCGGGTAAGTCCACACTATTCACACCCAATTTGATCTTAATTGAGATGAGAACGCGATCAACGAAATCGGTGGTCCATCGCTAGTGTTCCGGCACTTAGCAAATGTTCCCACCGATGCGCGGGTTTTGAAGGAACACCAAATGCTGTTGGTCAGTCAGGGAGGCCATCCCTATGCGGTCACCGTGCCACATTTCTAGCTGGGATTAGACGCCCCACAACCATGTTAAATGTTTTTGCAACTGCAACCTGCAACTGACGTGGGTTCATTCGTACTTGTTGCAAAGCGTAGCAATCACCTGCTGTTGCAACTGTTTGTGATCCATCATCTATTCACCAATGAGCAGCAGTGGCTGTGGTTCATACTGCTCCTCATGCGCACAAAACAATGCTGTGAGAAACACCGACCTCCTGGACACATCTTCCCTGTTCCCGTTTCCCAGTGATTCTTGCTTGCGTGAAGTCATGCTAGTGTTGTCGCCGAGACTTGCTGCAACCAAGAACATCGCTATATTCCACGAAGCCTTCGCCCTGGTCAGTACACTACTCCTGTTCCGCCAACCCTCTCGTGCCACGTGGCCGGTCCTTTTTGGCACCAGGTTCAGGCGTACCGCGCGATGTATAACGTCCAGTGCATAATGCATAACTATAAGACCTCAGCATCATGCTCGCAAAATTTCATCCAATGCCATTGAATTGTTGAAAAGTCACGTCACCTAATCTTTTTCGTCTCTAAGTTTTGCACACCAGTGTAGTCAAGTAGGAGATTGGAGTAGTGGCAAATTAGGACAGTGGCTGAAATGATCTGATACGGATGGTCGATTCGTCAGACGCCTATCCAGCGATGGCGATTCGTACTTATGTTAGACTTTTCAGCGGGATATCCACCAGTACTATCCTTATAACCTATCGCCTGATACTCCAGTCGCTCGAGGAGTGCTCTCTAGTACCAAGGGTAAGATGGCAAGGAGCGTCCCTCCACGGATTCAGTTTCCACCACTTTTGGTAGTATGTCGAATCCTTCTGACACCAACATCGGTTAGCGTACGCTATCGTGATCGTCACCGTCTTGTCACTCATCAGTGCCTTCTCACCAAAACGAAGAATATTAGAAATCTCCACCCAAGCACACAAATAGGCGAGGCTCCACTACGTCTTGAAGACTTTCTCATTCGTCATGTTGAAAGCCAAGAGGCCTACTAAAGCAAAAATGAGCTAAAGCTGTCAGTGGCAGTGGAGGCGCCCGCGGTGAGTGGAGCCGCCGGTGCAGTGAAAATAAGAGTTTCCTTCTTATGGTCAAGTAACGGGCGTACCTTCAAGAAATACTCATGACGGCGGTTTAAGAGACGCGGTGTTAGAGAATGAGAACATCGGAGACGAGAGAGCATGGGGACTCCCGAAATACAAACACCACTACATACATGTGCAGCGTTGGGCGTACACTAATTTTAGGGAGGAGAGGGTGCGCACGGATGCAGGCTGCGCGCGTAGTATCCTTGTCCCATATTTTGGGTCGCAAAAGTGGCTTTACCTTTGCGGTTGTTCATCTCATTCACGGGAGAGACTGTTTCGATGGGTTTATTCACGGAGAGTTCCTGATTGGCACATCTCGAAAGGGAGACTCCACTGGTGCAACCATAAGCGGTATCATTTCGAAGATTTGTCGCTGCCCAGCTTGTTCATAGAGTAGTGGTGTAAAATTTGTTGTGCATGCTAATATTCTGAAAACAACTTTTCAGTTAATGACGCGGCAAATCCTTCTCTCACTTACACTATCACCGAGGACATTATCAAAGAAGCCGCCGAACTTTGTGCTCAAATCGTGCTTGCGCAGGACACTATGATTGAAATAGAAGCGCCTGTGAATGTCTGTTATGATCGATCTGGAAGGCATTATGCCTGTTACAGTACTTTCCGGTGAAAATTGTTAAGCTCCTTCAGGTCTGTGGGGACATACATGGCCAATATCCTGATCTATTAAGAATATTCAACCGATGCGGTTATCCTCCCGACTGCTCCTATCTTTTCCTAGGCGATTACATCGACAGGTATGTAATGAGAATCAGCGAGCAACTTTTATTTCTGGCATATGTCTGCTAAAAGACATGTGCAATCGCGCCTAACACCATGACAGATGCTAGTGTTCAAGGTGCCGGATGGTCGAGGAACACCACTGCTCGCGAACGTCGCAAGTAGCACACCCTCGGCAGTACTGTGGAAAACATGTGCCATACTTCTCGAATCCAGCAAATCGCTAGCGAATTGCGGGGTTCGCACGTTGCACCAGCGATTAGAGCAGTTCAACACCAGTTTGAACGATAAACCAGTGATTCGAGAGTACGAATGTGGCAAGAGCCTTCCCAGTTGAGATTTACTTTGTTACTTCCCAGCGCAGGCACCAGAGCCTGAGAAAAAGGCGTGAGTCAACGTTCCAATGAGATCAACCCTTGCCACTTTCACAAACCCTCAATGCTGGTGCATTGTTCATACCCACGATTCGCTGG
This sequence comes from Teladorsagia circumcincta, assembly GCA_002352805.1. Lineage (NCBI taxonomy): Eukaryota > Metazoa > Nematoda > Chromadorea > Rhabditida > Trichostrongylidae > Teladorsagia > Teladorsagia circumcincta. Next base: position 74,892 of record KZ346199.1, on the reverse strand, counting down.
GTTCCCAAATTTTGGCACTGGCCAAAGGTGGCGTAAACAGTCATACTCAATAGTGTTCATGTTTGAATGCCAGCCAGGAAATCACTGCATGGAAAGTTTTGAAGTACTCCCTTCTCTTCACTTATTTCTTTTTTTTTGCGTATCGGGGACAAATACCCGAAGACCTTCGGGGGTTGTTGCATGCGGCCCCTGATCCTAAGCGCGTTCCTAACTGATATGTATGCCAAACGCAAATAGTGAACTTGATTGAAATCTCAAGAACTGAATACATAAGACGGATTTTCAGAGGTCGCCAACAATTGGAGGTCATCACGCTGTTAGTCAGTTACAAAATTCTTTACCCAGAATGCTTCTTTTTCCTTCGTGGAAACCATGAATGCAAAATTATCAATAAGGTGGGATTTCATAGTTACATAGTACTAACTATAAGATTCTTTGCCGTTCGAAAAAAGCAAATCAAGCATACGCCACCCCCAGAGTAACGAATCACGCACCATCTCTGTCAAAACGCTTTCCAATACCATCAGCGATCAGTTGACGGGTCCATGTCACGAGAGGGTGAGGAAATCTTCTGTAGCACATGGTTTCTACGCCCGTAGTTATCCTGATTTCCGAAGGGAAGGAAGTTCCGGGGGAGTGAGCCAATCCGTTCTCGCTTCCACACCCTGCACCGAGACATCCCCTGCAAATAAAAGAATCATTCTAGCAAAAACCCTCCTCGTGGTTATCTACATAGATCCCCGTAAACTTGTAGCAGTACGAGAACTACGAAGTGCGCACATTGTTTCAAAATAGAAGAGAACCATGACGCTTAGAAGTCGCCCCTGTCTCGCGCGGTGGCCCACGTCGTCTCTTTAGGCTGATGTGAGACTATGCAACCTCAAAAATGGAGTCACATCTACGGCTCAAAACGCATTGAAGAGGCTGTGAAGGCTTGACTTGCGACCATGGAGACCACGAGCAACCAAGACGCCAACCATTATGTGTGTGTCGCTGTCGCTGGACCCTTTTGTCAACTTCAGTCATTCTCTCACCGCCCCTTATCCCTTGAACTCATACCGCCCTTCCATTCATTTTCTCTGCTGGCGAATCAACAAAAACTTACGCCTTACGGTTGATCTCCATATCTGTCCTCCTTTTCGCGGAATGTGCCGTTAAGCGATAGGATTTATATCACCACAGTCCATTAGTGCTGACGGGAACGCTAAAATACTGACATTCTGTGAAAGCCACCTGTAATTCATTCACAATTTACTGTTCAGGTATACGGCTTCTATGATGAGTGTAAACGGCGTTATTCCGTGAAATTGTACTACGTCTTCCAGGTAGAGTATCTTATTCAACTTTGAGCTACTATAATAATGCTTTCATGAATTACAGGACCTATTCGATGCGCTACCGTTATGCTCTCTGGTCAGTGGAAGGATTTTAGGTATGCATGGAGGCCTTTCGCCGAAGCTTACATCGTGGTCAATGATGGACGAAATAGTACGACCTCTCGACCCCGAGGATAACCCACTAGCAATGGTAAGATGAATTAGAAAAAAACCCGGCAAAGTGGAATCATCACCAAAGAAATCAAAGATAGAGTGCTCGCCATTCACTAGATCTGCTTCGTAATGCGCCACGTACTTGAATCCTGCTCAAAATCATGGCGACATTTCCACGCATACCTGGCCAATGCAATGACTTATAGGGAGATATAGGAAGGGAGAAAAAGGGTGGGGGAAGGGGGTGGAGAGTGTGGTGGAGAGGCAGTCAAAGTTAAAGAAAATGTTTTCATCCTACTGGCGAGCCCGCAATCAATTGATCGACAATTCTAGAAGTATGGAGGCTCCCGCGTCTCTGATCGATGACGTCGATCTCATGGTCAAGGATAGGGGAAGCGTCAAAAAATGCAGAGTTTTGGAGATCCATCCCCAAGCTGTGCCTTGTTGCACCCGGCCCCAGATCGCGCCACTAGTCACAACCCAGCTCCGAAAATTTACCTGAAATAGGGCTCAGGAAAAGCGGAAGTAACGTTTTCACACTCTCGAAATATCTCGAAATCCAGGATTTGTTATGGTCGGATCCTGATCAGTACACACAAGGATGGGCTAAGAACACTCGTGGTGTCTCCTATGTGTTCGGCTCAGATGTAGTGAAGAAATTCTGCCGTGATATGGATCTGGATTTAGTTGCCAGGTAATAGAGAAAAAAATTTAGCTACCATAGGCATGGGTGCTGCATCGAGGCAAAACAATTTTCAGTCAGTGTTTTATTTTATTTCAGGGCGCATCAAGTAGTTCAGGATGGCTACGAATTTTTTGCAGACCGACGGCTTGTCACTATATTTTCAGCTCCTAAGTTTGTTCGCTTCTCTCAGAAAAATACCTCCTCTGAAAATGAATCTTAATTGCCCGCCAAGCATCGCACAGGGGAGCTTCCAAAAAGCTTTTGGCGCACGCGAAGAAAGGTGCACCCCAGCTGAAAATCGGTAGGAATTTCACTATATGTGGTTCCTCACAACATATAACTCACCCATAATCCTTCTCGATTGCCTGTGTACGGATCTCAAGTTCAGTTCGGCCTGCAAAAGCTCGCCTGCTCGACGGGTACTAAGGCACTCTATGTGATCCCATGCGATTAGCTTTTCACTACTGTTGGTCCTCATTGGGTTCACTCATCCGCACATGACGCGACCCAAATGCGACGCTTATTGACATCAAGGGCAGGGTGCAGCAAGGCTCAACTCGGGGATAGGTTCCCAAAACTCTGCGTCTCTACTCTGGCCGATGACGCAACTCTGCTAGTGAAAGATAGGGGAAGTGCCCAAAGATGCGGAATTTTGGGGACCCATCCCCGAGTTGGGTCTTGTTGCATTCTGCCCCAGGACAGCGCCCAATAACTCGATTTGAGATCTAGCACAGAGACCGTTCGCAGTACGCGATGCTAATAAGTGCATCACATCCTTAGTCACTGGTGATACTTCAGATGGACTGAATAATGGCCTTCTCTCTTCGCCTCTTCGCTTTTCATTGTAGGAGAAGTTCCATTGAAGCTTGACGGAGTAAACCTGGAGAGATGACGCGGGGCCAGGGATGAGTTAGGAAGAAGTAATGAGAGTGCTACTTTTGAAACAATAATAACAACCTCTGCTTAATTTACCATTCTAAGGGGCTAACACGTAGCGAAATTTTTAGGATCAATCTTCCTCCTTCTTTACTTTTCATTTGGGAGAAATTTCTTTCAGATATTGTGGAGAATTTGACAACAATGCTGCCGTAATGATAGTGAGCAAGAACCTGGTGTGTTTACATTTCAAATAGAAAAATCCTCATAATCAGAACATGCTCAATCCTTTCCACGGCTGACAAAACTTCCCAAAAGGATCCTTACTATGTATGATGCGCTATGTTTGTCTCTATGTCACGGTGTCTGTCACGAAAATCCCTACTTTCCGTAGATTCACCTGGAGAGACCGGGTCAAGTGTGGGATAGGTGCAGGATATCTAACGACACACGAAACATACATCAGCTAAGCCGAGCCCCGCCTACAGTGGGCGTGGCGTGCATCGATGAACTGTGCTGACGACCGAGATTTCGGTTTCAGTGACAAAACGACTTCAGAACTGGGCTAAAAAGTGGGTAAAGGTGTGCACTGGTAAGTCACAACGAATTAGGGAGACCCACCCTCGGTGGGTAGGGCGTTCTCCAAAAAGGCAGTGCTTTGTGAAAAATTCATAATTCGGTTGGAGTAAGTCTACAGCTCAAAAGAAAAGTGAGTGTAGGGGAGAAAAGTGAGTGTCGAAGGTGTCCCCAGTATGCGTGACTTGGGCGGAGGCCCGCCTACAATGGGAGCTCTGAAGTGTACAGAGTTTTCTACAAGCCCTCATAATTCGGGTCGGAAAAGTCGTAGGCAGCCGGAAAAAGGTGGATGGAGGTGAGTGGAGGAGTAAAGGTCAGCCGTCGCCAGGAGGCGGATCACGACCAAATTGGGCGGAGTTCGGGACGAAAATTTGTAACTCGGTTCCAAGAAGTTCCAGAGACCAGGAAAAAGATGAATAGAGGTGGGTGGAGGGGTGGAGGTCAACTGTCACCGGGGGCGAGACATGAGGATAGAGTCCAACAACGGAAGGGTAGTCAAATGCTATAGGTGGGTGGAGCGTGCACCAAGCGGGCGGAGTTATCCATGAAACATTGTAGCTCGGTGCCAAAAAATCCTAGAGACCGTGGAAAAGAGTATGGAATTTGACAACGGAAGTGAAGTCAGCAGGTATTGGCGGGTGGTGTGTGTGCTGAAGTGAGCTGAGTTTGCCTCGAAGCATTATAGGTAGCTCAAAGAGGGCCCAGATCTGGAAAAGTGAATGAAGGTTGGCGGAAGGAAGTCGAATGCCACCAAGGCGGACGTAGCTCTCCACGATGCACCAGAAAAATATCGGCGACACTGTTCCATACTATTGCAGTCCCGTAAGATGCACGCAAGTGCGTGCGCCTGAGCTGGTAAAATAAATATTCGGCGTCCAATCTTTTGTTGGGATGCCCCACGCATTCTACTTCCAACCAGAATCGTGGTGATATCGTAACCAGAATCGTGGTGATATGCGATTTGGCCTACACAGCGACTCGCGAAAGCCAGCACATAAATCAATGTTTTCATCTTCCTGAACCAGTCTAGCAGCAAATAACTCCCTTACAGGCATGGTAAGCCAGAACGGGGCCCGATCCAGGATTTGATTCTCGGACCGCGCGCCTCAAAGCGGCGTCTACTATTCCATTCCCGCCCCTGGAAACGTCTTGTCACCTAAAAATCGTCGCACCTTAATACGTACCAGATTGGTCCCCCGGCAACCACCGGTACCATCCTCCCTGCGTAAGCCTCACCTTCCACTATACTCCCTTCCTCTTGTGACACCAAAACCTCGAATTAATACGTGTGCACAAAGAAGCGTTCTCTATGGTCGAGGACATTAGAACGATATCTGATTGGACCTTGTCCCTGTGGTCACCTGGCATTTCTCCTCCCTTTTCACCCCCTT
>KZ346198.1:50982-66912 GCA_002352805.1 Teladorsagia circumcincta | reverse complement strand
ATGAATCTTTGAACTCTTTTGAAAATTGAAGGAGTCAAAAAATCGCCCCGTTGGACCGTTTTGGGGAAATCGCGGACCGATTTTTGGGAAAGCGCTGGTTTTTTGGCTTTGAACTATTATAACTTTCTTCGAATTCAATCTTCTGCAATTCTTGTCCCCCTGGAATAAAGTACATAGAAGGTTTTGTCTTCCTAATGGGTACTTCATTTTGTTCCCCAAGTTAACCCGTTTCAAAAATCGTTCCGTCGGACCGCTTTTTATGAAATTTCGTGGCTACTCTTCTGAAAACACAAATTTTCAACATTCAAACGCTTACAGCTCTCTTCATACTCAATTCCATGGGGAGTAGTGATCACATCACTAGGCACAGTAGAAGCTTTGTGATTTCTAACATAAATAAACCTTTTTCAGGAAGTCGCCGACATTCAAACGATTTTGCCCAAACTTTTCTTGTAAGCCTTTAGCAGCCAATCTACCCAAATGGTCACTCTCTTACTACCTTATATCCAGTTCCAAGACATTGTTTCTCCTAGAGGGTATTTGTGTACGTGAACACTCAAAGATGGACATTTCTGTAGTAAACTCTTCTGCTCTGAGATGCGCCATGCACTCGTTTGGGGTTAATAGTTGGAGATGCTCTCAAAAGATATGCCTCTCACCTATGTGTTGGAACATGACCTTTCCGAATACGACCCTCCCCCTTTTCGGTCAACAAAGTACGACCCCCTCGTTGGACTTTGTCCAACGGACGGTTTACTCTGCTCCAAGGACAGCTTCGATAGCTTCAATTTTCTCCGTCCTCAGCAGGTTGTTGTCTGGCGCCCTCTTACCTATCGTGCTCTCTTGCCTCATATCCTCCTCTCTGCGCTCACTCTCTGATTGCCTTGTCACTGCCGCATTCGAAGTAAGCCTTTTGACGGATTCGTTTGCTTCCCATTACTCCATCTCGTTCCGATATACCATATTCATATGCAAGATCCCGTTCGATTCTAGAGCATGCCTTCAGAACGCCTAAGGAAAAACTCCGTACATAATCCTTTGAAAAAAACGCGACGTATCTTAAGTACCCTACGATAACACCGAATATTTTTGACGGGGTAGTTTGGCCGCTTACGGTATCGATACCTCGGCTGAGTTTTCTTGAAAGTTATGATTATTCGATACTATGGTCTATGGTCGCTCTCAGAATGATCTTGCCAGTGCCAGAGCAGGAGTAATCCACGTGATGAGACATTTGGCAGCCTGTACGACACTCTCGCCCGGCTGAGCTCCTACTCAAGACGCTTCATCGTGAAAGTGTCACTTCCATCCTACGCACACGAAAGGATCCCTCACTTTTCTTAAGAAATCGGGTGCGGGGCAGTTATTGTGAATATCTCCCGAATTTCCGAGAGGGCTCCTGTCATTGTGTCGAAAATCCACTACCGACTTCGAAGGATACAGTAGATCCAGTGCAATACACGTCCACCCTCACGCATCAAAAATTACGATATTCGCTTACACTAGGCACTGCATTGTCGTGGAGCCCAGTGCCAATTATCCTTGAGGGCAACTGGCTATTCAAACGAATGAATTCTGATTATACACACTGAAAGCACCAAAAACAATTCCGAGCCAACCCGTACCTATAGTTGTGATAACGCTGAAGGTGAAGATGAGCGCGTTCCCAAACGACCATTTCTCCACTTCTTTTGCAATCTCGTCTTCAATTGTCGGCTCTGAAAAATTCTCAGAAAGTGACATTGAGGCAAACGCTCAAAATAGCGTACGTACGTGTGGAGACCTCAATTTCTTTGGTGCCTGAATCAATCAAAGGTACGTTGTTCAATCCTGACGGAGGGAGTTCTACATTTTCGTAGCATTCATCGATTAGATCGATATTTATGTGCTCCATCTGATAGTCATCGCAATCGGTGCTTTGCATGACTCGCTTGACCGCCCACTCCAAGCACTGATGAACCTGGAAAGTGCTGCTTGAAATAAACCACTACTTCAGTTGAAATGAACGAATGCGATTCATTCACTCACCTTCGGATCCATCGCGGAAATCTCGGATCCGAGGTAAACACGGGTGAACACATTAGGGTTCCCTTCCCGCCGTAATCGAGCATTACTGAAAACCAAGAATGACATTTTGCATAGATACGTGAAGATAGAAAGATCATTAGCTATTGAAGTAAAAACGCATGCAACAAAAAGAGGTACCCGACAGGAAACCCGTCGCGCGGCGAGATGGCAGAGATGCGGTTGGGTCGGCGGACAATACGCAGCGCCTACCATGCGATATCAGAAGTAGTATGGTACACTCTATTTACCCTGAGGCAAAACCGATACTGTGCGCGCTGCGACTCGCTCGCTGACCAGTCTGCATCTCTGCCATCTCGCCGAGCGACGGGCCTCCTGTCGGGTACCCAACAAAAAGGCGCAAGTGGTGCTGCGACAAAAGGCATATGTTTGGGGGACTACGTCTGGATCGTACGTGCCAAAGCTAGTCAGGTCTTCCATCCGCCCATATCGTTAATTGGTACTACCCTAAGTCGAGAAAAGACGCACCTTTGGCTAACTCAAACGATCAAACTATGTTTTCTGTGGCTTAACTTCCTTTGGACGAGTTACGCTGGCTTGTGGATTGCGTGTGAACTGCGCCGCGTTCCAGAGAATGTTGCTTGTACTTTAATTTCTTTACCTTCCCTAAAGCGTTTACTTATCATAATCCTTTATTTGTATTGGTGCCTATGTCTTTGTTTGCATTAGTGCATGCGCGATTGCAGTCGCATTTCTTGATGGTGCAAGCCAGCAAAAGATGCAAGCCAATTTAGACAACTCGTCCGACACCCCGTCCCTTATTTTAAGGGGAGTCCTTGTTTAAGGGTTTCATCGGCGGTTTTCTTTGTTTCTTTTGTCATCTGCAATCAACTCGGCATCCACAGTCTCATTATCGACCGTTTGTACCCCACCAAATCGATCTAGGGATGTGGCTTTAAGCCCCTCGTGCACAGTAAGAGTAGCTATCAGTTTTATGTTTATTCTGTAGGGTATTTTTTTGTATTCGGCAAACCTGTGAAGTTGGAAGCACGACTTCGTTTTTGTTTTCCTTGTTCTCTAGTTTATTACACAAGTTTAGTTTACTGATTGTTTTCTGTCAACATTTGTGCTGAACTCACACCATGCTTCGGCCCTATTGTAGCGCACCATTGAGTGCATTAGTAAACAAATGAAATAAATAAATAAGTATCGTTTCACACACATTTCTTTTCAATCTCACTGGATTGGTGCCCCACATAATGAGGAAGAGAATCCTTTTGAAATTGTGAGTTCTTTCTTGTGGTGCAATTGCTTTACTTTCAGCACATTTTCATTTTTGCACACCTGCATGTTACTTATTTTCGTATAGCAATCCTTACTGAGAAGAAGATGAAATTCTAAGGAATTTTCACTACCATTCGATGGGTACGTTTAGCATATAGCTCACGGAGAATACTTTTGGAATATTTTTTAGACTAAAGTTATAAAGAAGAAAATCAACAAACGGTTCTTCGGACGATTCGAGAAATTGTATGACGAGCGCTCCAACAACTGTGTAGGCAAAAACGCCGAGAAGTAGCGAAATATGAACGGCAACAGTAGAAACCTAAATATAAAAGAAAATTCAAGAACATCACATATCAAAGTATACTGTTGGAAATATGTACCTCAGGGAATTGGAAACGTAATTTATCGACGATCAGCATGAGAGCTCAAAGCGGAAAGGGCAACACTATGTGCCGACGGCTGGCTGACTGCCGCGTGTTCAATTTGGTTTGAATGAGGTGGAACTCAAGCGGACCGGAAGTCCTTAGCACACACAACAAAAAGCCAAGCTAACGCTCGATTAGTATACGTAGGCGGCAGCCCCAACTGCGCAATTGAGCATGACTTCAAGTCTTGGTTTGAGGTTTTTTTCCCAACTGTGTGTTGTTTATTTTTCTGCCTCGTGGTTGTTAGGTGGAATCTTTATTGAGGCCAACGTTTCGACCGTCCCGTCGTTTTCAAAGGCCAAATTTCCACCGCGAAGTGTAGCGGAGCGCTACACACAGTCAGTCATCAGTAGCGAACTTTTGCCCAACTCTTGTGATACTGATACCGCCTATCATCACTTATCGCCTCTCATTCGTTACTTGTTCCTGATACTTTTTGACATACTCTTCGTCTTACAAGGGAGGTCTTTCAGGACATGGAGCGCTTCTCCAAAGCGGTTTCCTGCACTTAGACTCAATCGAGGAACACAAAACCATGGTCCGTTTGCCTTGAGCGCTTCTAGGAAGGTCAAAATAGTGGAGAAGAGGTCCACTGTTCGATCCTCCGTGATGACCTATTTTTGCAAATTACGTTGGCACCTCCAAATCGTATCCAAATGGTCCAGCGTTGGTTAACGTGTCATCCTCGTAACTTGTCAACAATTCGGAGGCTCCACCATAGACTGCAAAAATTTGTCATCACGGGGGATTGAACTTCGGACCATTTCTCCACCACTGTTTTGCGGGTCCCAGAAGCGTTCACCAAATAGCATGAGCCCTTCACAACATGCAAAAAACCATTTTGGAAAAGCACTCCATGACCTGAAATACCCTTCTTGTTAGTTTACTGCGAGACTAGTGAAGGGTGTTCCATAAATATTGCAACACATGAGCTCCAGTTGTGCGGGTGTCTGGAGTGTTTCTCCCAAGGTTGGCATACCTTCAGTTCCTCATAACCTCCTGTAGATAACCTTGCCAAGGTCCACGGCTTACCATTGGCTCTTCATCTCTTGGTGCACCTAAACCTCATTACGGGTCTCAGCCCCCAATCCCGAGATGGACAGGACATCGGGTGATGAACATCGAGCTTCTTTGGGTTTTAGCGCCCCACGGCCCACCGGCTCTACCTGCTGAAGAGAAGACGCAAACGTGGTCTTTGTTGCGGCTGCCTCACAACCTCCGAGATCTTGGATATCAGGAAAACCATGAAGAAGTGAAAATCCAGGTTGGCTCGGAAAAAGTGACCGCAACGGTGGAGTTTCCAACAGTCATGTGGAGGGATGATATACTTCAAAGATCAAAGTGGTGTGGAAATGATGCTCAACGCTTCAATCGCTTCCAGAAGCGCTCAATTTCACTATGGCAAGAATTGCTCATTGTTGATGAAGAGGAGTACTTTCAACAGTCTTCGTCCCGATCGAAAATGTTGTATCAGGGTGGAAATATGCCTCTCCGAAAATAAAGATCAAAAACCTGCATCACTTTTCGAACAGCCTAACACTCACTGACGTGGCTGCTTTAGAAGATATGCTTTTTTTCAGTGGAAAGTATATGCTCTCCGTGAAAGAATCCACTGTTCATACTATATGACAATGCAGGAAAGAAAACTATAAAGATATCCTCACACATTTTTGCGATGCCGGCATCTTTCAATAGCGCTTGTTGCTGTAGTGAGCCATCTCACAATATTTTATGAATCTGGAACGAAATCAGTTAACCATGCTGAATCTATTATAGTATTATTGACTCTTATCGACACTACTTTTGGCAAGTCAATGAAAATTACAGAGAGATAGGTAATTGGCTGGAAGTGTCGGTTGGCTCCAGCACGATGCACAGGTTTTAACCACGTTCCCTACCCTTCCCAACTCTTCATCGAATATTAGGAAATCTATGAATATGTCTTCATCCCAATCGATACGGGTTCGGAGTGAAAAGTTCCGATTACCCATCTCAAGCTGAACGATCATCGCAAGTATCTTCCGCTTTCACGGAGATGCAGTTGGTTCATTTCCAGCAAAAATAATGGCCACGAACAATCGAAGTTGAGACTGTGATGGCCTCAGTATCAGATCCTGGTGCACCAAACACATTCTCTTTCAGGGAAGATTGAAAAGTTGAAAGCCCGCTTCACAGCCACGTAGCACCGCTGCGCCAGTTAAAGAGTCGTGACAGCAGCCCGTATTTGTATTGCAGTGGGTTTTTTTGTAAGAACTCATTAGAGTTAGCGGCGTACTAGCAGGGCCACATTAGCGCCGCGATCCCACCCTCTCGCCGTCTGACTCTAGCCGTTTACATAAATAGCGTTATCGCTGAAGGCGGCTACATCGATGAGAATCGCATCAACACAGCAATAATGACAATAAGCTGAGTTTCTCCGAGCACTATGCGGCCATCACCAAAAAGGCGGTTTTTCGTACATATCAATTCTTCAAAGGTTTGACGATAAGTGATAAAGATGTCTAATGAAAGCTTACAAAACGTATGTCCGTCCCATCGCGCAATGTGGTACATCGGTCTTTTGCCCTCATAAGAAAAAGGATATCCAGTTACTCGAAAAAATCCAAGATAATTTCACTCAAAAACTATTTATTAGGGCTGGTGATGCTACTTACGCTCGTGTGCCTCAACGAATTCCAAAAATAGAAAGTTACCAAATGGATAGTTTACGTTCTCGTTGAAAAGTTTATGACGCTTGTATGATGTTTAAGTTGTTATCCGGTATTGCCCGCGTTGATGCATGCAAATTTTATGTCAAGGCGGTATCTAAAACTAGAGCCGAGGGCCTGAGAAAATTTCATGTGCAACGCCAAGAAGTAACGCGAAGCTCTACAGCATTCAACGCCAAGAACTAACGCAGAGTTCTATAGCTTCACCGTCGTGCGGGGTCTATATATGCTTCTCTTAAATCTAATGTGGCATTCGTCACTCCCACTTTTGTGCTTTTCAAACGCCTAGCTAAGAAAAATTTGTTGAGCTATAACTAGGTCATCTATAGGGAAGGAATGTTGTACTGTTGCTCATTTCTCGTTGCCTCCGACGACTGCCTTATGCCCTCAAATAAATAAATAAATAAACACGGAAATCAACCACTCATAAGTGGTTTAATTCCTACACCACTGACTACCTCGTTCTTTATTCGTAATAGGCTGCCTTTTCATCGCAACTCGGCCATCAAGTGAACTGATCATTCACCACTCATCACATTCGCAATTTGTTCGAGTTGGGCTGATTTACGCAAATCCTGCATAGTGGAAGAGGGTGTTATCGATACATTGATACCAACAATGACTTAATTCCTAGGTTTGTTGACAATTGGTTCATCCCATAAACCCCTTTATCTCCGCGTACCAATGCATTGTGGAACGGCTCAGCGAGTGTTGTATAGAGTAGGTCGTGACAATCGAAGTAGCTCATTCAATGACCAAGGATGGGTGACTCCAAAATTCGTGAGCTGTCGAGCAAGAATTTTGTGGGTATGAGCCGCGATCGAGTTAGGGTGTGTTGTTCAATAATTAAACTTGAAGTGAGATGATAAACGCTAGTTAGGAGAAGATTCAAAAAGCACTATAGGAAACACTGTAGTTCCTTCTGTGAGGGCGTTTGTGGTATGACGGAGAGATACAGCACCACGAGGAGAGGGAAAACGCGAGAGAGCACGACACACGCGAGAGGGCGCAAACACTACGATGCCGAGCCTGGTAGCAATGAGCGGTCGCAGCGGTCGAGCAGAAGTACATATAAGCTATCTTGTTGCTCACTCCGAAGTCGTGACAGGTGCCACAACTTCTGTGATTATCGATTCTACTACTCTCTCGAGCAGAGAAGTTCTCTAAGGCAAGGATCAAATCGCGACCCGTGTCTCTAGAGACATAATAATAGAGATCTGCAAATGAAAACAGAGAATGTGTAACCATACTGAGCAGAACAACTGCGGTGATTATGGAAGCATTTCTTGAGTGCTCAGGGAATGTTCAAAGTTTATAGTAGAAATGCTGAGTATAGCAGCGTTCCAAGCAGACTTGCACTGACTATTGTGGATTATATGCGCTTTGATACCTCCCAATTAAGTAGCCATGAGCGTCAAGTGCTTCCCGTCAATAAACCTATCGTAATGATATTTACTGCGCAATTCCAGGCTTTCAGCTGCATAAACGACTCATGGAGTAGCTTTCTCCATGAGCAGTTCCATTGTGTGCATAAAAACAAAAGGGTATAGTATGAAAATTTCAAGCCAAAGTATTCACTTTCATGAATTTTTCAAGACGTAAGCTTCGGCTCCCTCTTCTACATTGTACTCGATTTTTCACGAATGGGATGATCGCTTTGAATGACAACATTTATGGGCCGAGTGGCTGCCTCTTCCCCTCCATAGCCTCAGATCGGAAGACTCAGAGGAACCTTCCCCGGAATAATCATGATTGTTTTTCACCCATAAATCACTGGCTTGAGACCATCGTCCACGATAAGATTGAAAAGAACAGAAAAATTGCATTTGTTTTGGTAAACAGTTCGGAAAACCGAGAGGACTGGTTCGCGTTCAAATTCCCGCCGGAAATCTGTCACAAATGTTAGCGGTGGGAACTTGTTTCTCTTGATGCGGTCACTAATAACTCTTTTTGACCCTTAGACTTACTACGCTAGCATCCTACACTTTTAACGTATCATATTCTATCAACTGTTTTGTCTCCATTCTTCAAAATCGAACGCTTTCACACGATTCTTTCATGGCGTCGCCTTATACGTAGGAGCCTCTTTCCATGCCCCGCCTTTGGCTCCGCCCGGATTACCTTCAAAGGTCCACGGACTGGGTTCTCTTTACTTCGTCTCTCTTCGGAGACCGTGTCTTCTTGCGTGGTTGCGTGAAACTTAGTATGTTGTCTCTAGTCATCACAACTGACACATTCATGTTGAGGAAGGAACTCGAGAAGTTTCCGGGAAGGATTTCTTTGAGCTATCCAGGGACTTTTATATAAGAACTGCTAGTACAACATAGCTAATACCCCGAGCGTACCACAGCGTTTTTTTCGCTGGCCGGTAAGGTAACAAAAAAGATTTTAGCTGTGTTTTGAAGGGGATGAGTGGGGAAAACATCACCAATTTCCCATTGCTTCGAGTCTACGAATTTATCACAAAGCTAACTTCATAGTAGAAGTTTCTTTTCTACTATGAACTAAGAAAACACTAGGAAAGCTACGATTGTTGTTTTTCAAAAAAAAATTTAGGACTTTCTTCATATGGCGCAGTCCCACATCCATGTGCTGTCCTCCATATTCGCTCTATGTCCTTCTAGGTTTAGAGTAAGAGTAAATGCCTTTCATTTACTTTAAAAAACCGTGCAGCACGCCTTATGCAGTAAGTCCAGTCAGATTTTTATTGAAGCAACGCTTCAAGAGGCGTACTCTGAAGATATGCGGTAAGTGCAATTATACCATCAGTAGAGCAGTTCGCTTCTGAATAAACCCCACAATACCTTCCCGAAACTGCCAACACGATCTCCCGAGATATTTTATCACATCCCTGATGTCTCTCCGGAATAGAGAAAAGAAAGTCAAGCGATCATAGACCAATCTATTGAGGCAATGACGCCCACCAAGCACTTCCGGTGCTATACAACTGCAAGCCATGTGGTCCCTTTGCGTGTGTATAGAACGGGGTAGAAGGGCAGTGACCATGAAGGATAAGGCAAGGGACATTGCCAGAGTGAGCTTACTTCCAAGATTCCTCGATAGGGGATTGTTTCCTCGATAGGGACTTGGTTAACAAGGAAGGTGGGGGTTCGGAATGAAAATGGTAGCTATTCTTTGAAAGACGGTAGTAGGACTTAGCTAAGGCGACCACTTTTTTGGGGAAACTTATAGAGAGATTTTTACAAAATTTTGTGTTATTTACGAATCCTAGGAAATTATGGGATCTTCGCTATTTTCATTGAATTAGTAGGACCTCCTACTCCCCCCCCCTTCCTCGTTCGGCTGGGCGATATTTGTAGGCGAATTCAATAGTCATATATTTTGAGGAAGCGAAGTAGAAACAATGGATAAAGGTTCAATTGGAGAACGTATAAGATTCGAGGAAATATGAAGGGTGTGGTAATATTATATGGTGGGCTCTACCCGAGTTGGGGTCGTATCAGCCATACCCTCGCCACGTATCGACAGCCAACTGTCCTAGTATAGGCTGCCACCACTGACGTTCGAGACCGAGATCAAAGCCGTTCATTTATCCCATAAAACGAACATTTCAGCAATAAGTGCGTTTTGCCAGAAAGGACGGATCTCTTTCATCTCCCGGAAACACGTTGACTCGCAGGTTACAGTTCTGTCTGTGGTTTGAGAGTGTCCCCCAAGAGGCCCACCGCGCGGTGAAGTATGAGTTGGAGAGCACACTGTAGCGGTTAGGCGTCAGGTCAAATAGAGTACCACACTACGCCTCATATCGCGCAGCACGCGCTCCGACTCCTTTGCTCTGCTCCTTTGCTTTCCTCCTTTCCAGCGTCTGCGTCTCTTCCGTCGCCGCGCGGTGGGCCTCTTGGGGAACACCCGTGTTTTAGTTTCTTCACAAATCAACGATAGGCTTCTGCGTGCCATGTGGAGGGTTTTGATGCTATCTGCTGCTTTCAAATAGAAGGTTGATGAGCACACGGACACAATTCCTTAGAGAACCCAGCGGTTCTGCTAACACGGCGGTCCCGACATATTCTCCAAAGCTCTTGATTTCGGTTTCAATTGTCCATGGTCAGTCACCATACCACAGACTCGATGCAATATGACCAAGTCTGCCTTCCAAGGAGGATAACAAATCTCTGTTGTTTTCATCAAATGAATCACATACAATTGCCAACTTTACCGCCCGTCACAACTCATCGTCAGCTGCAATTTTAGCAACCCGTTTCTTCGCTCCGTGGACGGAATTAGAACGACTTCGGAATTGGCCGCTGCTTCGCAGTTGGCAAACTCCTGCTGCCGACTCAACTTAGAAGCTAAAAAAAAGACGTTTACGTGATGCCCATAAGAACTTGAGCTCCTCTTCCAGCGCTCTCATGCTCCAGTTTCTCGTGAATGAGTGGGAGTAGGCGATGTCTTAATAGTGAGGAAGTTGTCACAGCGCACCTACATATAACTGCAAAGATAACTAAATAAATAAATAAGTGAATAAATAAATAAATAAGTAAACTTCGCTCATTACAGATTGCGATGCTTGACAGTATCAGATACGCTTCTTAAAGGCACGCCAAAGATCATAGGTGTGATTTCTACACACAAAATGAAAGCACTGCCTGCAATGTTGCCGACAGTAAAGACAAGAGAAAAAATCAGGTACGAAGAGAAAAAATCGTCTAAAACGCTGAGGTCCAGGGCATGCTCAGTTTTGTGGTAAGGCAATGGAAGACAGCACTGAGCATAGGGCACAATGGATGAAAAAGTGCGAGCGGTCTTTGCAGCCCTCAGAACTTGAGTTGCGCATTTTGAAGCCAGGAGAAAAAGACATCTGTGATCTTCGGGACGCCTCTTTTATGCTCACCTATAAGAATCAATCACTTGAGCCCATTCTGGGCTCTGCTTTCAGAAGACGAACTGCAGCCTAATCATCCTATTCATTTACTCATTAAATTGTTTCTTAACATTTAGATGCAAGAAAGTCATTCGTTGAATTGTAAAAAACCTTGCAATATTCATTATAAGTAATTAATTGATATTTTGAACAACAGTTTTTCCTTCCTTCCCTTACTGATGAGCGCAGAGAGAGGATACTCCATCCGTCTGTTTCCCGTCTAAGGGCACGTGCAAAACGGAAATCATCGTTGAGATTTTAGCGTCATTCTGGAGCTTCTTTCTGTCATAACAATAGCAATAACTTTTTCAGCTCAAGAACCTCATTTGTCCGCACTACTGAAGTGCATTCACATTCGCCCACGGCCCAATCCAGCAATCATTGTGTGTCATTTGTTTCGTTCAGTAGCGCACTTGTGTGGTCGTCAATCTAACAGCGTCGATAACGTCGAAAAGATGGTGAAGAATTTCAGCTCAAAAATCACCGGGGTGGTACCGTTGACGAACTGTGCATTGTATTCAGCTGAGATCCTCGGACAGGTGTATTGTGAATGAAAGTCTGCTAGCACGAATTGAAGCGGAGATCAAAAAGTCTGCTTTCGTTGTTCTGAATAAAGTATGCATTTGAAAAGACATCAGAATTCTTTCGAATACCAATAAACAATAGGAAACTGTCAACTTGGAGGAAATTGACGAAGTCTCCTTCTAAGCTAATAAATGAAATATGATCCATTTATTCCAAAAAATTCGATGACTAAGTTCCTTTACCCTGCCACCCTTGGAACCATTAACGATGTAGTCTTATGTAGTCTTTGCTCTAAGGAATGATCGAATGAAATGTGATTCCATCCGCTTTCAGGGCATTGGAATCCTATGTCCATAGCCGAGGCTTCATAGATCATCAGTTCATATTTCTTAAGAGACATTGGAATGTGTGCTTGTCCACACATTGGTGGCCAAAAAACCTTCTAAACCGACGACTTCACAAGAATTTAACATAGGAACGGTGCACGGCTCGAGCTCAACGTGGTCCTTGACGGATCGACGGATCATAGATCATTCTGGGGCTGTTTGACGCGGTGGTCGGAAGAGGTCTTGCTCAGTTGGAGGAACAGTTTTTGAGAATATATTCATCAGCTTACAGATTGAAAAACTTTTGTCGCTGCTTCGAGATGGAGCGATTATGGAAGACCTCTTTGAGCTCGACGGCGACGGCAGATGACGTCATATTCCCAAGAAGGTGAGGGCAGTTAAGGAGGACCTGCTTCTGCTTATGGGGGGACATCTAGGGAATATTATGCCGTAAAAATCTCATCAACAGCGGCATCTGGTGCGACGAAAAGTTTGGTAATGTGTGCCATAGACAAAGTGTCTGTTTTTTCGGATACCCCTGTATTTTAAGTACCATCCCTATTGAAAAGTTCTGGATTTGTTGAATCAAAAAAGCACTTCAGCTTTTGAGTGAGGAGCAAATTAGATGTTCCGTTTCACAACCCTCCCCCCCCCCGCCCTCTAGATCCATCGCGGCCGGGACTTCCCTGTTTGCTGCATCCATTCTTTGTTCCAAGGCGTCTTCCACGATCAAAGTTCTGGTAGTGGTTGTGTGGTTCTTGCACGCGAATATGAAAGTATGATATGGATGGTTCTGCTGTAATGAAAGAGAAAGAGAATATGTCGAGAACGCTCAATCTAAGCTAAGTGTTCTCTTCTGCCAACAAGGTTTTCAGGTAGAAACTTTATTTTCGGCCTGACGTTTTGACCCGATCGTCTTCTTTCGAAGGCCAGCCTGTCACCGCGAGAGCGGAAGGCTCCACTCTAGTAAGTAACGGTTAGTACATTAGTAAGCTTATTACGGATTAGCTGACCATTAGTAGTTAGAGTTATGTTTGATTGTTAACTGCTGTTTTTAGCCGCAGTTCGCCTTGCGAATGTTTCACAAGAATGCTGGGTTGTGGACAAAACTTTCGCTCCACGCGGGACTAGAACCCGCACCTCTCGCATTGCGAACCACCTCGCAAAGCGAGAGGTGCGGGTTCTCGTCCCGCCTGGGGCGAAAGTTTTGTTCACAACCCAGCATCCTTGTGAAAGTAACTAGATTGATGCTTTTCGCTTTCGGTGGCAGATGGTTAGGAAGACGATCGGGTCGAAACGTCAGGCCGGAAATAAGGTTGTCACGTAAAAACCTCCTTAGCAGAAGAATACACCTAACTTAACAACGTTGTCGAGGTCTTGTGAGCAAAGAACTTGGAGCTTAGTTTGAGGGTTTACTTACTTTTGTAAGGCGGCTGTGCTAAGGCGATGAGAGAGTGAACGCGGAGAGGAGAGTATGAAGCAAGAGAGCGCAACGGATGAGAGGGCGCCAGACAAGAGACTGCTGCGAACGTTCAATGCAGCTGCTACAGCTAACTCAGTAAGTGAAAATTGTCCAACAAGGACGCTAGGTCCGGGCATCCAGATGTCGGGCAATTTCCAGTTATCTATCCTACAGACCGTTCAAATGACTTTTGCCAGGGTTGGGCCGTTATTTTGCTGTTTAGAAACCCATCCAAGGCGGGTAGTTAAAAATTAAGTAAATGAATAAGAGTAAGGAAAAGAGTGAAAAATGAGATAGAATTAAATGAGAAATCTCAAAAAAAAGTCCGGAAATGTTGATACAATGAAGAAATTCTACCAGGCAGATATTTCAAACATTCGGCAGGGCTGCGCTGGATAGCACGATGCAAATTTCAAACAGGGTCAACCATCCGTTGGGACAAATTCAAGGCCTGGTTCAACAATCCGAAATGGAAGTTGAAGAAAGTGGCATAGAGCTTCCAAAAAAATTATTTATTTATTTGTCCACAATGGACGCGCTACCCAAGGAGGATATTCTAGAGCAGGGCTGCTGATGAATGGCCAATAACATAACGAGAAGAAATGAAAAAAAGACTCATAAAACAGGAAACTATCCAGAAAAAGGCAAAAAGGCAGCATCAAATTAACTAAAAAATTCGAGGAACTGTAGGAGGTGGTCATGGAATTTTTGCAAGGTTTCGTCGTATTGGTCGTAACGTGATCCTTCTCCTCATCTTTTCACGGAATTCCGGTCTACGGAAAAATCACGCAAATGATATACGTTGCCACTAACTGCTGTGAAACCGCAACGTATCGGATAAAAAAATTCAATGAGATTATAGGTATTACATAAGCGCAGACGATTTTCAGGCGTCTCATAGCGAGGAAGTACATGAGGCGAGGGTGTTTTGAAACAGAATGCGGAGAAAGAGAGCAATCATCGTGATTTATATGATGAATCTCTGGCGAGATAGAAAAACGGTTGCAGTGGTCATCGATCTTATCTCCATTTTGCTCCGCCCTTCAGGAAGTGTTGCAAGCCAAATATTTTTTGAGTGAGTCAAAATAATACATGCAGGAACTTGAGCGCACGTATTTGAAGAGGAGGTGCATTTTTCTGAATATTGAAACATTTGTTCCACTTAGGTTGTCCTTTGAAGACATGCTGAACCCCTTATAGGCAGAATCTTTCGTGTTGTAGCTAATATGTGTGTTCCAATTCGATCGTTGGGTGGCAATCAGATGGATAAATAAGGTCAAAAGTAGGCTTTAATGGACCAACCGTGTCTGAAGTTTCTGATTAGCATATACGATTTTGTAATAATTACGACCAGCGTCTCCTCTCACGTTGAGGAAAGTTTGGGATCGGACGCTTTCAGTCCTCTCACGAGAGTCCCCCACACGATACCTTTCGCGAATGATTAACCATTTCGGACCTGAATTTTTCCGTTGAGAAAATTTCCTTCTAGCTATTGTTCATTACTTATGAGCGCATACATATCGTGATAGCGAAATTTGGAAGCTACAAGATCACAAACTAAGAAACTAGAAGCTTTGGAAAATTGGCCCACCTTCTTACTTGTTGAGCTTATGTTAAAACAATTCCATTTTCATAGTTATGACGAAAAAGTCTGTAATCTTGAACAACATTATATCCCATGATTTTTTTTTGATAACAGAATGAATCTACTTCAAGTGTTTTAGGAAAATGTGACACTTGGCAGGTGGCGGGGACCAGCGCCGAATCACAATGAAAGAACTGGTCAACGCATAATCAGGAAAGGGAAGGTTGACTATAGAAACCTCTAGCAGGATTAGAAAAAATATGCTGTTGCAGCGGTAATGCAGACATTTGAGCTTGATGGTGGCATGCCACCGCCAGGCAGGGTCAACCCTACGTTGTTACTAGTAACAACGGGGGGGTCGTACCTGGTTGGGTTTGGACGAGGGGGGGTCGTATCCGGTTCGATTGCAGAAAATTGCATGCGAGTTCGTGGTGGAAGGGGTGGGTCAGTCGATGGCGCGCGGGAAAAAAATTTGTCGTTTCAGCGCGTGTATAAGCCCCCCCTAGCAGTATAGTATAGTAGCAGTATGCAGTGGAAATATAGGTAAGTTCAGGTAAAACTGTAGGTGAAACTGGTAAAAAATGTTGCGGTTTCAAGGCTGGTATACTACCCCCCCCCCTCTCCTCGCGCTCTACGTACGACGTCGAGTCGTCGTACGACGTACGCGACGACGGAGTACGCGCGAGTACAGATGCTACGTAGCTG
>KZ346198.1:31461-42891 GCA_002352805.1 Teladorsagia circumcincta | reverse complement strand
AGGAAGAACTCATAAGGCTACACCAGCTCGGTGGGTGCTCTGAAGTTAGCGCTTCAGCAGAGTTGAGACGACAACGCCGTTGCCTACCTGTGGCGCAGTGCTGATCTTGTCGTTGGACGCCAGAAAGCCTTTCTCAAAACATAGTGGTCAAATTCAAAGCACCTCCTGCATAAGTAGTCAAATAGCTTAACACTATCTTTTTGTGAAGTCGGTTTTCTGATCGAGTCTCCTTCTTGGCTATTACACACAAAAACATGACGTCCTATACTTTTCAGCCACCCTGTACATACATACATACATACATACATACTACATACATACATACATACATACACATACATACATACAAACCGACACACCAAGTTAGTGGTTTATATAATAGAAGAATACGGAGTGAAACATGATGACTCGCTTCAACTTCTAACGATTAGTTGTCATAGTGAGAATTAGAGAGCTTCTATAAGTGCACGATTCAGCCATCAACTGAGCGCCCCTGCCCTTGCATTTCCTGAAACTGTGGCAGTTTCTTTGACTACGGAGTTGGTACACCTATGTACCAACAGTAGTCAACGATTTACTTACGCAGGATGACTCGCTTTAGCTTCTGACGATTGATTGTCATAGTAAGAATTACAAAACTTTTATATGTGCGTCATTCGGCCATCGAATGGACACCTCTGAAGCAATATTTCCTAAAACTGTGGTAGTGTCTCTGAACGCAGAAGTGGGACACATGTGTCCCACTAGTAGTCAAAGGGTTAATCATGAGCTCATGCGTATTTGCCGGATCTTCGAACGAATGAATAAAGGCCGACTACACCTGAATTATGGGGATTCCGAAACCAACACTGATCATTTCCGTGGTAGCTATAAATATGCTGTCATTCGAATCATCTCCTAAGAAGTTTTTGTTCAGAGTCGTAACATAGTTGCCACTGTACAGGGGTGACAAAAAAAGACACTTCACTTCCGTTCAAAAAGGCACCAATCAGATTTGGCTGACTTTAAGGCAAACGCTCTTAAGCAATGAACGAAGAGCACATTCTATCTATCAGAAACTATCATATCAACGTTCTACACTTACGACATCAGAAGAATTTTCCATGAAGACGTTGCAACAGTTCCAGCTCAACGTGGTCCTCGACGGATGTACACCATAACGACTTTATTAGAAACGTTAGCCTCCAGAAGTCTTGTACAGTCAGAGCTGCTGTCTCTCAGAACACATTCGTCAGCTGACCGATTAAAGTAATCATGTGCTGCTTCAGGATGCAGCAACAAACAGCAACCACAACAAAACGAAAGAGCTCCTTGAGCTCGACGGCCATTGTAAATGATTTTACAATCTGGGGCGATGAGAGCAGTGAAGAGGGGCTTGCATCTGAGTGAGGAGGGTCACTTCAGCAATATTTGCCGAAAGGGTTCCACGGATCATGACAGCTTGTGCGAGTTAAAGCTTGCTGGTATGAGTCATGAGCAGTATCGCTTTTTTTGTCCACCCTGCATTTACGGGGTGAGGCAAAATTACTGGTGCACCTATATTATGTTCGCATTTCGGCACTAAGAAGGAAAGGCATTGAATTCCCCGTGGAACTTCGAATCGAGACCTAGATATATTGATAGAGCGTGGGACACTTGATAGAAATACAGAAACCAAAACTGCAAAACGAATTTGTCACGGAAGTTATGAGCACTCAAAGTTGGCTTCAAATGAGGGCTTGAGGCGCGCTAGTAATGGTGAAATTGTGTTACGGTGGAGCAGTGGTAAGGATCTCACCTATCATCATGCAGGTCATGGGTTCGATTCCCACCGCTGCGAGTGATTTTTACACATCGCGTTTCTTACTCGGAAGAGACTCCTACCCTATTACAGTTTTTGACATATACAAGGAGCACCTTGCAGAACCTGGAGACCAAGTGTTTGGCGCGACACATAGGGTTGTCGCTATGTCACTGATGGAAGGCAGACGTGTACGTCTCAGACGTGTGAAGTCGGCTCTGTTTTTTTATTTGAACGCTGGGTGCAGAAGAATCCATGTACAAAGTTACTTCATTTTGATACACACAACCAACGTCAGTGGTAGTTGGATAGCTGTTACCAAGTGTTTTTTCAAATAAGTGTCGAAAACTAGGATAGGAGTCTCTACTAGTACGAAACAGAAAACAGTGCGCAACAGTGGGAGTCGAACCGACAATCCACACGATGACAATCGAGAGCCCTACCTCTGCTCAATGGCAACACAAATTCGTAAGCACTAGCGAGCCTCTTCCCCAGCCCTCATTTGAAGCCAACTTTGCCTGCTCAACTTCCTTGGCAGGTTCGTTTTGCAATTTTGGTTCCCGCATTTCTAGCTAGTGTCCCAGCCTCAATCGATACATCTAGGTCTCGATTCGTAGTTCCACGGGGAGTTCAGTGCCTTCCCTGGTAAGTGTCGGCAGTCAATTCTAATCATGAGTATTATTTGCAGAATGATGACGATTTATACATATCAACTGCTTTCGAAGCGATCGCCTCCAGACTCCACCCAGTTCATTAGACCTATGGCAAGCGCACCGCATGCGGCACGCAGCTATTTTCACGAGTTTCGTCCAAGGATTACAGAAGCGACGCTACTAAAGAGTTCAAACTTGAGTATATGATAGAGTAGACTTTTCTCTGCAGGGCAGCCCACACTTTAATTTATATCCGTCTAATCCGTAGAGCCATTCGTCGAAATTGAGGAAGCCCGGGATCTGCTCGGCGCACTGTCCTTGAACCACTCTCGGTCAGTGTTTTGAAGCGAAGCCTTTGCTGAATTCACCCGCAGCCCCCTCCGAACTGAAGAACCGCCATGATTTTGAACAAATACCGAGTTTTAACGCTGTGTGAACAATGTTTCAAAATTTGGGATCTGAGAAATGCATCTTGCATAGCGTTCAGTGGAAATTCGATGTTTGTTTTCCGCAAAGCAAAAAGCCAAACCACTTCGTAATCAATACGTACTAGTAGCAGTATGTTCAAGCAACATAGCATGAGATAATGGAATGGGAATTCCTCACCTAATAACATTAGGAAACTCCAAAACGGATAGGTGTACATTGCCTTTGCCCCACCCGTAGATGTTCTCCGTCCAAGTACTGACATATGATCATAACTTCAAGTTTTTCAGGCAGTATATTCAGCACGCATTGACGAAACTGCTGTTTGTTTTTCCATAAAAAAGGAACGAAGGCGTAAAATAGGAAGGGCTCTTGATTTGTGTTTATCAAAACGTTGCTTCTGATTTTAACTTTCAGTGTGATCATTATTTGAAAGAAGTGGGTATAAGCTAGCTAATAATATTAAGCATAATTGCATTTTGAATCGCAGATCTTCTCTTAAGCTAGCTGATAATATTAAGCATAATTCAATTTTGAATCGCAGATTTTCTCTATCTTCGTAATGGCATCCACGGATCTCTTTGAATGATGGTCCTCTTCTCTAGCAAATTGGTTGTGGGCTACGTGTCGCGACCAGGTGGCGGATAGGGAGTGAATCGTGCCAAAGGTCACCATGTACGGTCTGAGACGCAGGCCGTTCCAGGAGGTAGACTTCCTGTGCATGCAGTGCTGTATCGATTCATATCCTCATCCTTCTTCTCGCTATAGCTAAAGTAATCCTTCCCGGAAAAATCTTCCCCAACATGAATATGTCACTTGTGATCGCTAGAGGAAACACACAAAGTTTCGCGCACAAAGACTCGATTTTCAAAAAGAAACGAGCTCGTAAAAACCCATTTTATGGACAGTCGAAGGTGAGTCGCGTCGTGAGTCAAAGGTGGGCATGGAGAGAAGAGCGCCTTGAGGCGGTTACGTATAAGGCGACACAATGAAAGAATCCGATTAAAGCGTTAGATTTTGAGAATAGAGGCCAAACAATCTATAGAATATGATGCAATTGAGGCGTGAGATGTTAGAACAAAAGTCAAAAGGTGAAAAATGTTACTAGTGACGGCATTCTGAGAACCAAGTGAAAACGTTCCGGCCGCCAGTATTTGTGACAGATGTATGGTGGCAACGAATGCGAACGCAACCCAATCCTTCCGATTTTTTGAATTGTTCACCCAAAAAAATGCAATTTTTGTACTTTCCGTTCTTATCCACGATAATGCGTATCAAGCCAGTGATTTAGGGGCAGACAGAATTATGATTTCCCAGGGAAGGACTCCTCAGATTCCAAGTAGTCGCAGGACTTGCCATTCTTGTTAGACGTCGCCACTTAACACACGACGACAGCGCGCGTTTCACTTTTTTGACCACGTGGACAAGCGCGATTTTGAGGACGCGACCACCAAATCTATAAGTTTAGTGTTGTAGCTGTACAGAACTTGAAGCAACATTTCAGCGATATTGAATACGTAGAATTCACGATTACAGTGGTGGGATTCCAACCGAATGAAGTGCAGTGGTGATAAAATTCGCTAATTGATTTTGTTCTGTCTCGCTGCAAAGGAAGTTAAATTATTTGTGGGCTGATTGTTACAGTGAAACATATTGTATTTTGCTATCCGTGTAGATTTGTATGAATTTACTTCTACTACTCCTTTCTATTTATTTTGTCATAAGAATAAGAAGAAAATAAGGAATAAACCGAGCTGCCAAATCATCAGTGCTTACAAAACCTCTTCTAAACTGAAAAGTACTTAACCGTACGTCGAAGCATGCCGCTCAAAGTTACTATAGTGTGATCCCAAGAAGGAACACAAGTCTTTTGACAAGAAGACGCGCAAGCGCGTCTCACGATCGTCAACGTGTTGAAGCCGTCCAAGGCACGCTCACAACCCTGTCCAAGTGAAGGTTCGCCACCGCGGCTTACAATACAGCACTGCACAACTATAAAGTATAACAGCAGCAAGAAAACAACATTGAACAATGAGTACTTCTCGAGGGCTGCGGTGATCCACATATACAGAAATGATACTCATTGAAAGTCTGGAAGAGAGCGCACAAAATGAACATTATTACTTATTCATTCTATTTGAGGAAGAGGAAGTACTAAAGGTCGCGGTCCATACAGAAAGTTCAAGAACAGATAGGCGAGGGCTGCGTAGTCATAATGCGAGAGCCGATCCCATACATCAACTGAACATGAAAAACCAGCCATAGATCGCTCTTTCCTTCGAGGAAAATTGCTGCTCACTGCACGGAGCAATTGCAGTAAAGCATGTACATACACACCGAAGTAAGCTTAGCATCAGTTTCATCTACGGCGGAGTGGTCATGAGTCCATTGGAATACAATATTCATAGTACAGTGCAGCAGAGATCTTGCGTAGAGCCTTCAGTAGCATATGTTACACCTTAGGCAGCCTGCTTCTTAACCAAGGTGACGTCTTTATTCAGCGAGCACCAGACCATTGAGACTTCCTTTCGTTTCTTGAATCGTCCAATACGAAGGTACTTATCGAAAACTTCACGGTACATCTTACTGAAATTTGCAACCATGAAGCATCGTTGATGTTGCTAACAAGGCAAATGAAAACTTTCATTACACCTGTACGTTTTTAATGTGATTGAAAATGAGCATTACAGGTCCCACTATTTTGTAAAAAGAGATCTTATTCAGCAGACGACAGGTACTACTACTTTTCCTAATTACAAGGCTTCTAAGTTTTTAGGTGATACTTAGACTGATGTGGCCCTCACATTAGTAGTTTTCCCATCTGTTTTCCTTCACGGGAATCTCAATTGCGATTGTGACATTCTTTGCGTTTTCCTTCTTAAATTTTTTGGATTCTTCTTGCATTTCATTTGACTTACCAGACTCTATGCATTCGTACCAGGTTCTGGAGAGTGCATACAATGCAAGAAGAACGCGTAGTATCAAAATCTCAGTTACAGTCACGTCAGATGCGGCAAGAATTTAAACAGGGATGCATGCGGTATTGAATCCAGGCGCTGACGTGGTTGAGGTGGTAAGTCGCCGCTGCGGAATGCGGTAAATCTGCGCCCACAGCAATATATTGTAAACTTTCACATTCCAGCTTTTCACGCATGCAAGGTGACTATCCTCACCTCCATCATTCTCCCTGGCTCACGCATTCTTTGTTTGGAACTTTCCGCGCGCTGTGGAGGTGACTGACTCCCCAATTAAGTGAGCACCTAGTTTCGTGCACTAGGCACTATAGAGGAGTAATGGCGAGGTTTACATGCTGTGGCAAAAAATTGGCGCAGGAAAAGCATTGAATATGGACACATGTGAGGCAAGGGTGAAGACGGCTGTTCCTCTCATGATGGTAAATTGACAGTGAATACAGATGGAATCTTCCACTAAATTTCAATTCTCTTCTCTCAAATTTCACTTCTCTTATAATGTCATACAGCGGTGTGCAAAACTTAGGGACGAGATGGTTGCAGTAACACAGCCTAGTATTATCTCTGTGGCCTTTACAACGGTTTCTTTTACTTGCATTTTGTGCTGCACTGAAGTAGTTCTTTCTATGTGCAGTTAGGTCATCAGGTTTTCTCACTCGACAGTAATACATCGCGGAAAAATTGTGTCCGTCCTAAGGTTTTGCACACCAGTTTACTTTCTCAGTATTTTATATTGATCTGTCCTAGAGTCTCATGCTAATTTAAATTTGTAAACGCAGATCACGTAACGGGGCTCATTATAATATTAATTTCAGAAAACCCGAACTTTTTCAAAGAAAATCCGCGAAAGTATTGCGTGCTCTCCAAAAAAGCCTCATTGGCAAGCTTTCGGCGCATAGATCTTTCGTCAAGCCCGCAATACGTGAAATAAGTTCCATAGTAAGCACTGCAACTGTTCCGTAGACAGAATCTGCTTTTCCAGTATTTGCTATTCATTTACAAAATATGCTCATTCAGTGTCTTTTCTATGTTCCTTACAGGAAAGAGCGGAACGAAGACATTTCTTCAAATTTAAATCTTGTTTTGAAGCCACGAGTCAGGCTTAGTGGACCGAACCAACCCCTTTAGTCCTCTCTTTGCGTGGCTACGCCCCCACAGAAACGTTGCCATGCTCAGAATCCCAAACGGCGCCGTAAGTAGGTCAGCGCATGCATTTAGCGCTCCCGCCGCCTATCCGCGCTCCGACCGCCCACCCCCGAAAGTGGTGCTTGGCTGGCATAACGTGTGAAATCAGTTGAGTTGAGTGTCGTATCAACCGATGGAACGACTGGCATGTTCGGAAAACTCGTTTGGACGTGACTCTCTTCCAAGCCACTGCTAGTAGCGTAGGGATTCCACTTACGGCCTTGTCGACGGTTCCTTTTCGATTTTTCCCTACTGCCATTCCAATACGCATCTCTACACTCAGTATCAGCCGCCATAATGCCCAATCACGAGCCTGACTTCGTCGCTTCAAGCACGTTCCGAACGGAAGTCGACTTTAAAAGTTAAGTTTGGGCTTAACCTGCTTGATAAGCCCTTAGAGCGATTATAAGTGCGTGGAACGCAACTGCAGAAGACGCGCCACGTTCCTGCATCAAAACAAGTGCGTCGCTAAGCAGTTTGGCACGCTCCACCAGTTCAGACACGCTCCGTCCACCGTTCGATGACTTGTCTGCGTCGGAAATATTGACCTGCTGAGTTCTCTCTACTCGTACATCTACCACTCTCCGCACTCATATTAGTTCTCATCTATCTTTTCTTTTAGAGCTTCTCCGCAGCGTAGAGCAAAAGGCAAAAGGCTGGTATTTCCTGTGTATTTCACGATTTTTCTGCTTTCTCCCTTCTTCCGGTGCACCTCTCACTCCTACTTTCACGTTGAGTGAAATTACCTCATCAGTTCAATCCTATCTTGCCATTAATCCTTGTTCTTCCCCACTCCACGTCATTATTTTTAGGGTCAATGTTTTTATCAAACCTAGCTAATTCTTCGATATAAACAATATCATACTACCACCGTCATTAGACTGACACAGCGTGGCTTTCTTCTTTACTTATATCAACAAAAACCAGTGCTATTCTGTTGAAATATGAAACAAACTTGCCACAGAAAATATCTAGATTGATATACCATTTTTTATTTGTATGATGTAGACAGGCTCACTCAAACAAGAACAAGTCTCATTCCTCATAGTCAAAACGTAAATGAAATAATTTGCAAACCTAACAGTGTAGTAGACGAAAAAATTTGTGGCAGTAGCGAAGTTCACAAAAGCTCCTGACAACAGCTGAAGCTGCTGTAGTTCTATTTGAATATTCAAAACGATAAGAAATGAGCTGATTAGCATGCCGCTGATCCAACCAAAAATCACTACTAGGGTGATTACCACAAGAGATCGATAGACCTGCTTCATGGCGATCAAATCTAAAGTTACCATTGTAGTAAGACACGATGGTAAATTCGAATATCATGAAGCATACCCTTGTGAAGGCACAAGAGTGAATAAAATTGGTGGTACTAGCAGCTTGAAACTACAGTGCCCTCCAATTCTATCTCTCAGCCGTCCCATAACTCTTCACTTACCTCGAATGAGCATAGAATGAGGACATTCAATTATAGTCCAAGTCCGAGGGCACATGCAAAGCGGAGACTAATTTTTTCTCCTTATCCGCCACCACTTTTATTTTTTCCAAAATTCAAAAGTTCAAAGAATAATACCAAATTCCGAATGCAACAATTCTTATTGTGATCGTGATAATAAAATAATAATGAGAACAAAATAGTCCACAACAATTCATTCCTCCATCAGACAAACAATTTCTTCAGTTTAATTTTTATGAACCCGTAGAGAAACTATCATTTTCAGAATGTCAGCTCTTCTGCTGGACGACGAAGCATAAAGAGTGATGCCTCGGGTTAGGCTTTTAGTAGGAAGCACTTCACAAGCTAGGGTGTCGGTCTATATTCAGAGGTCATGTCACCATCATGGAGCGAAATGCGCGCTTAGGGCGCTATTATAACAATTAGGGACTGCAGCAATCGACACCCTGTAATCTCTACCCACCCACTACGGTTGGTGTAGGAAGCAGCGACAGAGATCGTGACTCTGACGTTCGCAGTCTGTTGTAAGGTGTGTTGTAGGGCATATTATCCGGAACATCTTAGCTTTCCTGTCCAGTTGTGATTTATGTCGTTGCATATTTATTTGGCAATCTATTTCTTTATTGCTTTGACATGATATTTTGCGAACGCTTCTCATAAAAATTGCATGCAAACGCGGAAAGGCACTCGATGAAATTTGTCTTATTCATTGACTGCTAAAAACCAGCACGCGGCATGGAACCAGCACCCATCAGCGTTGGAAGACTAATCCAAACGCTCCTTTCCCTTCCAACTGAAATGCTGCCGAAGTGAGTGGGACCGTATTAAAGCATACTCGTCGTTTATCTTGCTTCTCTTCACAATTCCAGATCACTTGGATTTAAAGCTTTATTGATGAGCGTCTCACACAGATTTTATCCTTTCTCGAGGCGAGAAATACGTATCATCACTTCACCCGTGCTGATTTAGACGCTCAAAAAATGTACGAAAGGGCGCAAAAGCAAAATGACGCATTGACCGCGCTCAATTTCTTTCAACTTTCCTTTGATCAGCGCACCAAATCAGAGGAAATTTTGTATCGAACAAAGCTCAAGGTTCTGCAAACAGAATAATGGATTCGAAAAAATGACACACTCCTCACCTAACCTCTGACCAGGTGCAAACGCGATAGTATTTTCTACGGCAAACTCAACGCTCGTACTGAGTGGACGAAAACCGACGGCATGGACAATGGCGTAATGTAATGGGATATTGGGGTGACGATGTAGACCGCCATGTCCGAATAATTCACACTGCACGGAAGGAGTGTGCACAATTATCTCCCTGCAAATCCATGTAACTGCAGCGGCCGGCATTCCCACTGGAGCTCTGACCTCGATACTTTTTCCTCCAACGTGGTTAGGAAGTAGAACTTGTGGCAAGGCTCCAACTTTGCCTTGATCACCTCCACGCTGTACTTTGAAACCAGCAGGAGCAATAGTAAAACATAGAGCGCAGCTTCTCATTTGATCAAGCGCCGTTAAATGGTGCATGTTTTACTCAACCACCTATGGATTTTCCATCACTCGTACCGATGGTATGAGTAGAATCTCCCATTTTGCCGCATGTAGACCGAATGCGAGATTGAGCAAAGGAAAAGAAAATTGATAACAGAAAACTCTCAGGATGTCAAAAACTTACAGCGCGATTAGTTCTTAACTATGCAGTAGAACAAATCAAAAATTAGATCACTTCTTATTGGGTACCTGGACAATGAAAGCCTTGCCCCTCCCCCAGCCCACCAACTGCCTAAGTTCTTTATAAAAAATGCATACTTCCATCACGCTATTATAGTACGTAAAAATGCCTACCCACAATATCAGTGATACCGCGCAATACGCAGCAATACGTAGAGGAGTGTAAACAGCCACCAGGTCGCAAGCACAGGCTAGCAAAAGACCGTGGAACGCAATGGGTACAATAAAAAGATAAGATTGGGCGTTTATGAGAGTAGACAAAACTTTGAAGTAAACAAATAAAAAGTAATCACTCACTCATTGGATTCTTTTTTATCCAATAGAAAAATAGGGCATAACAGGAAAGTGTTAACGTGTTAGCTATAGCCAAAAAATTCATGAAAAAAGTAAGAGCAGAGTATTGCATAGGCGCTAGTATGCTGCATACGACGAATCTGCAAAAATAAACGATGCCCTACATCAATGGTCTAATAAAATGATGTTAAAATACAGCTCCATTGTTCGGCGCACAACGAATTGGTAATTCCATTATGTGTTTGAGTTATCAGCTGTAGTGTCGAATAAATAATATAAGTTTGGGAGGAAAGTTCTGAAACACTCACTTCGCGCACTTTCTGGATTTTTCTCGAATGCTCTGAAAACTTTCCTGGGTGGTATTAGAAGGAGTGGACTGTGCTGCGTACGGTGCTCAAATCGGCTTAACCAGCAATGGCGTTTGAATCGCATAAAATCGACGTCTCCCACGAGACCGTCCGAGCCCTCATAAGTGCGAGCTTCGCCTCAAGAGTTCTGCCCACCAAAGGCGCTCAGAATCAATCTCAGGGATAGGCAGGGGCATGTTTTCACACATCGCAGGTCATGGCTCGAACGGTCTGCAGCGAAGACTTTGACTGCCCATCTTGACCTTGTCACCGCTACAATCAAAGTGATTCTAGGCAATCGTCATACAAACTGACGAAGCATCTTAAGTGCTTAGAGAAGCTCGTCCTTTAGGCTCTCTAGGAATTAGACGAGTCTTGGAAATGCAGGGAATGGGTACCGTGCGATTTCGTCCAGTGGACATCTGCACATGTACTGCTCGTCGCACAGCAGCGACGATAGGCCGCGTCATGTGGTCATTAGCGAAGGCAAGTGGACCGTCTGCGTTAACCATGTGCTGAAGCAGCAGCGGCTCGGAATACGGAAAACTGGAGTTTTAATGCCTCGACCTTACAATTATTGG